>JAXBDA010000197.1:0-106728 GCA_036023075.1 Gaultheria prostrata | reverse complement strand
ATCAATTGCGGCTCTAGCCTTGAAACTTGGAGTAATATTGAGAAACGTTTTACAACACTCTCACGATCACATGTGCATCAATTAAAGAATCGCCTAACAGCTACCACAAAGGGATCGAATACAATGGACACATATTTACAACAAATCAAGACTTTGAATGATCAACTTACATTGGTTGGATCTCCAGTTGATACTGAAGATCTGGTACTCATTACGCTTAATGGACTATCTGAAGAGTATCGTGCTTTTAAAACCTCAATTCGCACTAGGTCTGCTCCAATTTCCATGGACGAACTATGTGCCTTGCTTTTGTCTGAAGCACTTCATGAGGAAACCTCTCTAAAATGACAGTCCACAACTGATGTCCATGTAGCATTTGTTGCATCTTGAGGAAATTACTCTCATCAAGGCAATAGGGGTTTTTCTTCTCCTAACAGAGGTTTCAGAGGTAGTTTTCGTGGTAACAGAGGTGGAAGTTTTCAATCTCGTAGAGGTGGTTTTAGAGGTGGCAACAGGTCTTCTTATTCAGACAATTCTCACAGGTCCACTGGATACACTCATGGATCTTCTACCTCACAGTGTTCTCAAGGATCGTCTGCTTATTCTGGATATTCACATGGTTCTCCATCTGGTAGAGGTTTTTCCTCAGGAGGTGTAGTTTGCCAGATTTGTGACAAACCTGGCCATACACCATATGATTGTTGGCATAGGTTGAACATGGAATATCAACCTGCCTCAGTCAATCATTCTTCTGGTTCTAACACTAAGGCCTTTGGTTCTTCTACATCAGAGAAATCTAGTCCCAATTGGTATGTTGATTCTGCTGCCACTACTCACAAGACAAATGATCTCTCTAATCTCTCTTTATGAGCCCTATCAAGGATCTGAACATGTCACAATTGGAAATGGTACTACATTGCCCATACTCAACACTGGCAATGGTATTTTACCTACTCCATCTCATGTTTTTCCCTTACATCATGTTCTTCATGTTCCTAACTTAGCTTCCAATCTTGTTTCTGTGCACCAATTGACCAAAGATATTAACTGTATTGTTACTTTTGATGCACATTCCTTTGTTGTCCAGGACAAAATCCACAAGCAAATCCTTTTTCAGGGCCAGCATACTGATGGTTTGTACCAGGTCTCTCCTATTTCTTCTTCATCTGGATCTCCTTCATCTGGATCCCCTTCTTGCTTTGCTGTTAAGGCTTCTCCAGACATTTGGCATCAACGTCTAGGTCATCCTTCTCCTGCAAAATTCCAGCATCACACCAATAAATTTCATCTTCCAGTTGTTCATAATAATACTAGAGCAAACACCTCTTTGTGTTCTCATTGTTGTGTGGCTAAATCCCACAGATTGCCTTTTGCATTGTCTAATACCACTGTTGATCAACCTTTGGCTCTTATACATAGTGATGTATGGGGACCATTTCTTCCATCTGTTTCTGGTTTCAAGTATTATGTAGTTTTTGTTGATGATTACAGTAGATTCACATGGCTTTATCCTTTGTATGCCAAGAGTGATGTATACTCTACATTTCTTGAATTTAAAGCCTTTGTTGAGAAGCAATTTTCCACTTGTCTTAAAGTATTTCGAACTGATGGAGGGGGTGAATACAGTAGTAATCAATTTGCTACATATCTCCTTGCTCAAGGGATCAAACATGAGTTGTCTTGTCCTCATACTCCCTCCCAAAATGGAGTTGCTGAAAGAAAACATAGACACTTAGTGGAAACTACTATTACTTTGTTGCATCAGTCATCTATGCCTCTTCAATATATTGGGTTGATGCTTTAGCTACTGCCACTTTCCTTATTAACAGACTCCCTAGTTCCTCTCTAGCCAACTTGACTCCATATGAGAAATTGTATTGCAAAACTCCTGATTTCTCTCTTCTTAAAGTTTTTGGGTGTCAATGCTATCATTGGTTAAAACCTTACACCTCCAATAAGCTTCAACCACGTTCTATCCCATGTGTGTTTCTTGGATACCATCCTATGTATAAGGGCTACAGGTGTTTAGATCCCAAAACTGGGCATGTCTATATTTCCAGACATGTCTTATTTGATGAAAACATATTTCCTTTTACTTCTCAAAATCTGTCACCAGATCCATCTCCCACTCTAGATCAATTGCACTCTTTCTTTTGGCCCTCTTCTTCCACATTTTCTTCACCAACAGCAACTCTATTTTCACCTTTTTCACCAGTTCCTACGGTTACTCCTTCTATCCTTTTTCCTTCTGTTGTGCCCTCTTCTTTAGAGGACCCATCTCCTTGTGATTTCTCTTCTCCTCTTCCTTACTCTGTGTCTCACCTGTCTCTCCTTTAGCACAAGCTTCTTCTTCTTCTTTAGCGCCAACTTCTTCCACTCCCCCTCAGAATTCTCACCCTATGCTTACTAGGTCCAAATTGGGTATTTTTAAACCTAAACATCCAATTTGTCTTTCTACTATTCTCTCCTCTTCTCCAGATCTTTCTACTTCTGAACCTGCCACTGCTTCTCAAGCTCTTGGCTCTCCCCTATGGTCACAAGCCATGTTTGAGGAGTATCAAGCCCTGCAAACACAGGGCACTTGGTCCTTGGTACCTCTGCCTCCTGGCAAGCACCCCATTGGCTGCAAATGGGTGCTTAAATTGAAAAGAAATTCTGATGGTAGTGTGGCTAGATACAAGGCACGTTTGGTTGCCAAAGGATATCTTCAAGAGGAAGGCATTGACTATCATGAAACATTTAGCCCTGTGGCTAAACAACCTACAATTAGAGTTCTTCTCTCTCTTGCTCTTACTTACAACTGGCCAATTAAGCAAATGGATATTTCTAATGCATTCTTGCATGGTAAACTAGATGAAGAAGTGTATCTCACACAACCTCAAGATTTTGTTGACCCTCAACATCCTACTCACGTGTGCAGACTTCATAAAGCCTTGTATGGCCTTAAGCAAGCACCACGGGCTTGGTTCTCTACTTTCTCCCAATTTCTGATATCCCAAGGATTTAAGTCCAGTCATTGTGACTCTTCATTGTTTGTTTTGCACACTCCCAAGGCTGTAACTATTCTACTTATCTATGTGGATGACATCCTGCTTACTAGCAGTGATCCTTCTTTTATCACTCAGTTGGTTTCACAGATGTATGCCCTTTTGCTATGAAAGAACTTGGGGACATGTCCTACTTCCTAGGTATTTCAGTTATCCCCACTGCTCAGGGATATTTTCTCTCACAGCAAAAGTATGCTTGGAAATCCTTGTTAAAGCAGGGATGCAAGACTGCAAGCCCTATCCTTCCCCTATGGCTGTCAAACCCATTCCTTCTACTGTAGATGCAGCTCTTTTTTATCAGCCTTCTTTGTATAGAAGTCTAGTGGGTGCTTTGCAATACATGACCATTACCAGACCTGATTTGGCTTTGGCTATCAACTTTTCTTGTCAACATATGCATCAGCCCTCCAATGGTGATTTTAAAGCGGTTAAGCGACTGCTTCGGTATCTCAAAGGCACTATAACTCAAGGGATGGTTTTCTCTCCTGGTGATTTTACTCTTACAGCCTATTCAGATTCTGATTGGGCTGGGAACTCTTTGGATCGTCGATCAACCACTGGATATTGTGTATGTTTAGGCTCCAATTTGATTTCTTGGGCAGCCAAGTAGCAGCCTACTGTGGCTCGCTCTTCCACCGAGGCTGAGTATCGAGCGTTAGCACAGACTGCTGCAAAACTCAGTTGGTTACTCATGTTGCTTTCTGATCTTGGTCTTAAGCATGTTCCTCCTCCAGTTTTGTGGTGTGATAACCTCTCAGCCTTGGCCTTGGCTACAAACCCAGTCTTTCATGCTCGCTCAAAGCATATTGAAGTGGACTATCACTTCAGTGAAAATGTTATGGCCAAGCAGTTGATCATTTGCCATATTCCTACTACTGAACAGCTTGTTGATCTCTTTACCAAGCCTCTTAGTGTGGCTCGTTTTCATTATCTCAAGAACAAGCTCATGGTGCGTCAAGCTTCCACCATGCTCTTGTAGGGGGATGATAGAGTATGTGCTCCACCACAGCAGATTCCAGCTCAAGTTGTAACTGCTACAAGTTGTAATTAGGCAGCACTTAGTTTGTTAAGTCGGTTTGTTAATATGCACGTGTCAAATTGTAAGTGTGCAAGTATATAATGCACCTAACTCTCTCTTGTAATCGGTGAGTTGAATTCACAATCAGTTTTCCATTTCTGTTTCTATTTCTTCTCATTTTTTAGAGAAAGAGTAAAAGATATGTGACGTGCATCACACATGGTTTTACAGAAATGTAGATCTGTTAGATCTTAGATAAATCGAATTTACCCATTGGTGGGGACATCTGCTGAAACTTCATGTCTTAATCTTGCGTGCTAACAAATTCCATGGGCCCATGCCGACTTGCAAGACTGAATTTCCCTTCCCAGCTTTCAACGTAATTGATAGGAGTATTTGGGAAAAGGGTTAATTATTTATTTCGTCCTCAAACTATTCCAAATTTTCTTTAAGGGAAATTTGCACTTATATCGCCTGTACTTTGAACGATTTGAAGAGATACCCCTTCTTATGAGGGATCCCACATATGGGCTAAAGTGCGGGACTCATAGTTCCCGATAGAATTTTGATGAACTGAATCGTTCAATGTGTTTAAAACATGCTTTTAAGAATCCCCGCTAGGAATCGCCAAGAAAAATGACCGGGAAGGAAAAACTGCTCGGATCAAACCCTTCCCGGTCCTTTTTTTTTTGGGTGATCCCTTCTACGGACCTTTAAAAACACGTTTTAAACACGTTGAACGATTCGGATAATCAAAATATGGCCGGGAACTATGAGTCCCGCACTTTAGCTATGATGAATGTGGACGAAAAACATTAAGGATTGCAGTAGATAAGGAATGAGGGCTACATGTGTGGTGAATATTACTATCATTCTTTGAGGAAAGTATGCAAATTAAGGATCAGTACCCTTAGGTAACCATTGATTTGTCAAGAAATAATTTCAAAGGTGAAATTTATGAGATCAATATTGGAACTTATCTTATAACCACCTTAACATGAGAAATTTAAAAAGTGTAAAATTATGACAATTTTTTTCTAAGATAAAAGTTATCCAAAAACTTGTGTTAAATTAATTTCTTCATTACTGAATTTTTTTCAAACATAATTTATTATTTTAAAATCTTCGCGCGGCTAGACGAATCAGTAATTCAAACATAATTTAAGCGATTAAAACCAATTAAAAAAATTTAACAGAAAGATAGACTTAGCTTACGCATTCTTTTAGACACCAAATTTTGAGTACACTAAGATGACCATATTCAAGTTTCCGCGAAATTTTGAGTTAAAATGTCTATTTTGCTTACTAAGATGACAATATCTTATTGCCTTTTTCCTATTGGCCCGTCCAACACTCGGCTAGAAAAACTCAACAAAAGCTCAAACTTAAAATGGCGTCTTGTGAAGCAGAGTCAGAGTCAAAATATTAATTTGGAATTGGAAAAGACTATTCAAACAAAGTTATGCTTAGAAGATATTGTTTGGTGGTTTTCAAACAAAGTTCCACCACTTATCAAATGTCAATTTGTTTCTCAAACCACTACCAAAAGTTAATGGGTTCGCAAATTAACCAATGATACATGAGTTGGGACACTATAATGCAATGTTCCATCCGCATGGGATAATATTTCACAATCCTAAACTCAAATGCGGCAATGCGCGTCTGACAATGAGATGGGTTTATGAGGAATGGGATTGACACGCGGTGGGTTTGGACGGGAACACAGAGACAATTGGGGCCGGCTAGTAAGAACCCCATGTCTATTTTGCTTACTAAGATGACCATATCTTTTTTCTATTGGCGCGTCCAACACTCGGCTAGAAAAAGTCAACAAAAGCCCAAACTTAAAATGGCGTATTGTGAAGCAGAGTCAGAGTCAAATATATGAATTTGGAATTGGAAGAGACTATTCCAATTAAGCTAGCTAGGAGGATTGAAAAGAAGCCAGAAAAGACTATTCCAATCATTTACGTGTCGACATATTTTGGATGAAAAGTATTGCAACAGGTGTTCATCGCTTAGACGATTCCAACAGGTGTTTAATTCATCAACTACAAAAGTTTTTTTGTTTTTTTTTTTAATTTTTTGTTATTTTCTGTATTTTAGTATTTCGAAGGAATATCAGCTAACGGCAAGGGCATTGGAATATTAGGTATCACATCCTTCCATACATCAATAATCGAAATGTAGCACCTTTTTACCGATTGATGTGCTACCTAATTGAGTGTAGGACGTACAAGATTGAGCTTGGTTCTTCTAAAAGATCATGCTTCAAGCATATTATGTCTCCCAAAATAACATTCAAAAAACCCAAAGATTTTTTTATTAAATTTACAAATAAGGGGTGTATGCTAAATCCAAAATAGTTATGTACTTTTTTTAGGTAGTTATGCATTTTTTTGGTACTAAATTGCGCATGTTTTTGGTGTTACTTGTGCATTCTTTCGGTTACCACATTTTTAGAAACTGGTAACCTTTCTTTTTTTCTTTCTTATGGAATATCCGATATCGTCCCCAATAATTAATAAGCAATCATGGAAAATAATTAATAAGCATTAATCTTTTTTCCGAGCTCAAGAGGAACGATGGGTTCTGAAAAACATTTAGGATTGCAGTAGATAAGGTATGAGGGTTACATGTGTGGTGAATGATTCTTTGAGAAAAGTATGCAAAGGATCAGCCCTTGAAACGGAAAGTCCTAACCATTTTCGGTAACCATTGATTTGACAAGAAATAATTTCAAAGGTGAGATTCATGAGAACATTGGAACTTATCTTATAATCACCTTAACGTGAGAAATCTAAAAAGTGTAAAATTATGATGAGTTTTTCTAAGATACTGTACAAGTAATCCAAAAACTTTGGTAAATTATTTTCTTGAGCACAGAAAAGATTAAAAGCCATTTAAAATATTTTGGAAAAAATTAGGCCTCTAATCTTTATTTCAGGTGTGTTTTGTTCTCTTTTTGGTAGTTCTATCTTTTTGGTTGGCTTCTTGCTTTCCTAGCTATTTGGGTATTGGGTGACATTTTTTCACCGGTGTGCCCTTGTTCTTTTAATATTTATTTCTCTTCTTTAAAGATTAATAAATTTCTTTTACTCCCCCCGTCCCTTTTGTAGTGTGTACATTTCCATTTTGGGTTGTCCCTTAATAAGTGTGTGTTTTGAAAAGTTAGTGGGTACATTTCCTATTTTTGAAGGGTGTATTGCCGTACAAAACGAAACCCTCTCTTTATATATAGGTAGGACTAGAGATTTTATTTTATTTTATATTTCTTTCTTTTTATTGTTTTTACATCAAACCCAGTATTTTAGTAATTCAAAGGAATATCAGCTAACTATAAGGGCATTGGAAGATTAGGTGTCACATCGTTCCATACATCAAATATTCAAAATATAACGGGCGTAGTTATGCTTCTTTCGGTACTAATTGCACATTTTTTTTATGGAATATCCGATACAAAAATAAGCATTAATATAAAATAGAAGCCATGTTATTTAATTTAGCTCGCAACAGATGCCTATAATGTTGGGATTTTAGCGGAAGTTCGGTGATACCCACAACACACATATTGAGATCCAATACTAAACAAGTATTAACACAAAGGAAAAACAAGAGTGACACGAGAGATTTACTTGGTTCAGCCCAAAACTGGCCTAGTCCACGGGAGAGAGACACTCCATTATATGAACACTAGAGATATTACAATATTTGTGAGACAAAAAAAAATACTCAACCCGACACCAAAAACCCGAGCCCTGAAGTTATACACACTTCCCCGCTCACCGATGTCCATTAGCCCCAAATCTCATGGGTTACCCGCTCACTAGTATTTTTCTTTACCCTCACACTGTATCCCAAATAGCACCATGCCCCACTCTCTACCTCACCATCTCTACATTTCTCTTCACTCTTATTTTTACAATTAGAGCCATGGGGTTCATATACAGCAAATGGAGGAACAAGCTGCCAAGAGCATTTAAAGCTCTTCATGCGTGGGATTTCCAAATCCTTGTGATGGGGAGGAGAAGTCTACAAAGGCTGTCACACATGGGCTGCCCCCTTTTCTCCTTTCACACATGGGTCCCTTTCACACATAGGGAGGACTTTTCAACAGATAAAACATTTTGAGGACTTCTCCTCGACTGGTAAACCCGTCTTCTTTCTGAGCTCAAGAGGAAAGATGGGCTATGAACAAGTATGGGTAGGGCTTTCCTACAACCAACTATTTAACCTCTTCTTCTTCCAATTCCTTTGCCAAGTCACTTGTTTGCATACCCAACTCTACACTCCAGAACAGAACTCTGCGCTGCTGCAACTTAAAGGAAGCTTTTCCTTGAATAAATCAGCTTCCCGGTATTTTGATCGTTATGAAAACACTTCTTTTCCAAAGATGGTGTCTTGGAAAAAGGGTTCTGATTGTTGCTCGTGGGATGGGGTCGATTGTGATAGAGCGACGGGTCAAGTAATTGGACTCGACCTCAGCTGCAGCTGGCTCAAAGGTACCGTCCATCCTAATAGCACTCTCTTCCTCTCCTTTCCCAACCTAAAAAAGCTCAACCTCGCTTACAATGACTTTGCCATGTCTCACATCTCACCAGAATTCACTCGATTCTCCGAATTGACACACCTCAATCTCTCTTACTGCAATGTTTCTGGCAAAGTCCCACGAGGAGTTTCCTTCCTAAACAAACTAGTGTCACTTGATCTCTCTACGGATTATAGTTTGAGATTGGAAGAAGGCGGGTTCGAGTTACTCATTCAAAATTTGTCCAAGATAAGAGATCTTGATCTTAGCGGTGTAAATATGTCTTCTTCGGTGGTTCCAAATTCCTTCCTCAATTTGACTTCTTTAAGAACCCTCCGTCTTAGATACTGTGGATTACATGGAAATTTCCCTAGCGGAATATTTCAACTACCTCATCTATAGCAGTTGGATATAGGGAACAATTTTGCTCTCACGGGTTATTTACCCGATTTCATGAATTTGAGCTATCCCCTCCAATACTTAGATCTATACCGCACAGGTTTTTCTGGTATATTGCCTGATTCAGTTGGTAATCTGAAGTCCTTGGAGATATTGATGGTCTCTCGGTGCGAGTTCCGTGGATCCATTCCTACATCTCTCTGGAACCTTTCACAAATTACTTTTTTGGGCCTCGCGCGAAACAATTTCAATGGTATTCTCCCATCTTCGATTTCAAACAATTGTCTAAGTGGTCCTCTTCCTTCACAAGTAATTGTACCTCTAAATCTAGAATATTTGGCCATAAGCCGAAATCTGATCAACGGTACGATCCCATCTTGGGTCTCCTTATTACCTGTACTCAGGTACTTAGATCTCAGCCATAACGAACTGATTGGTCATTCACCTGAGTTTCAGTCCACTTCGTTGCAGAGTATTGATTTGAGCTATAACAACCTACATGGTACTGTTCCAAATTCAACCTTTGAACTCCCAAACCTTACCCATCTAATTCTTTCTTCGAATAGCTTTACTGGAACCATTCCTGAATCAAATAAATTCAGTGAAAGTCTCTTTATGCTTGAACTACGGACGAATAACTTCTTTGGCACCATTCATGACTCCTTTACCCTGAGAAATAGCTTAAGAACTATCAATCTTAATGACAATGGATTTGAAAGGCCAATACCGAAGTCTCTGGTTAATTGTACAAACCTGGGAATGCTAGATCTCGGTAGAAACAAGTTCTTCGACAAATTCCCACATTGGTTGGGAAACTTACCAAACTTGCGAGTCCTGATCTTGCAATCTAACAAATTCCATGGATCCATCCCGACGTCCAAGACCGAATTTCCCTTCCTCTTGTTGCGAGTTCTAGATTTGTCGAACAACAATTTCACTGGTCCGTTGCCCATACAGTACTTCAAAAGTTTCAAAGCAATGATGAATGTGGATGAAGTAAATTTTGATTTGGATTACATGGGAACTTTTGGTGGCTATCGTGGTATTTATTATGATTCTTTGACTATAGTAATCAAAGGATCGACCATTGAAATGGAAAAAATCCTTCTGATTTTCACAGCCATTGATTTATCAAGAAACGATTTCCAGGGTGAGATTCCTCAGATCATCGGTGGGCTAAATTCGATTCGAGGACTCAACTTATCACACAACAACCTTAAAGGTCATATACCAAATTCACTCGGTAATTTGGCTAAGCTTGAATGGTTAGACCTCTCATCAAATAAGCTTACTGGGGAGATCCCTCGACAACTCGCGAATCTAAACTCTCTCGGAACTCTTGACCTTTCGCACAACCGCCTAACAGGGCCTATACCCCGAGGCAAACAATTCGATACATTTTCGAATGGTTCTTTCATCGACAACTTGGCATTATGTGGACTTCCTTTGTCAAACACGTGCGGGGATCCCGAGGCGACACAGCCACCACCCTCAACGTTTGGAAAAGAGGAAGATTCAGAGTGTGGGAGTGGATTTTGTTGGGAAGTCATATTACCAGGGTACGGATTTGGACTGGTAGTTGGACTTGTCATGGGATATCTTATGTTCTCTTTTGGAAAACCCGAATGGGTTGTGAAGATGATTGAAGGTATAGGAAACAGAAATGGAAAAAGGCTGAAAACCAATGCTCGAAGACATGGAGGCAGAAGAAATTAGCAAAATGCAAATGGTACTTGTAGAGAATGCCTTGAATTTGGCTAAGGCAGGTTTTGAACAGAAAGATCCCGAGCGCTACACCATTTTAGGTGTAGCGCTACCGAGCACTCTTAACAACATCTCGAGCGCTACACCATTCCCGGGAGACTACCTCCAGTGAGATTCCTACTCGGATTAGGGTTTTCTGTAACTTCGTATATATAGCGACGGAACCTTTAGGGTTTCGTATCCTTTGAGCAACTTCTGATTTTCTTGGCCTCTCTAGAGTTACGGAACATAGCCGGCTCTTTGTATCTCTTCTTCACCATTGTTAGTGAACTCTCTCTCTCCTCGCCCGTGGACGTACCTCAATCTTGGGGGAACCACGTAAATCTCTGTGTCGTGTGATTGCTTGTTGATTTGGTTTGTTTTCTCATTACTTTATCGCGTTCATAGCGTGCGTTTTACAACAGTACTCGTGTATGGTAACTGGACTGGGACACCAATTACAGAAGTAGTTTCATGCATTCCACTAGTCTTCTAGCTGAGTATATTTGCTTGCTTTGTTTTTAAATTTTTCTGTTTAAAGAGTTCGAATTTGGCAGATATTGTGGAGAGGGCATGGAACTCTTGTACGAGGTGGATTTTGTGGGAGATGGGAATAAAAAAGAGCACAGCAAAGTGAGAAGCTTCATTCTTAGGGTTATTCAGTCCATATATGCTTTACTCTATTAACTAGTGTTAGTTCCGACGTGCTGTGCACGTCGCGTTATGCTCATCAAAGATTGCCGGTATTGTATTTTTTACAGTGATTTTTTTTCGATGTTGCTAAGAGTCTTTTGCTGTATCATAAATGAAACATTTGACTTTTCATAGTCTCTTCTAATATAGATGTAATCAATTTGCTTGCGGCTGTTCAAATACCTAGTGTTAATTATTTTGTGTCCCTTGTTCAAATACCTAGTGTTAATTATTTTGTGGCCCTTCATCTGATATGTAATAAATGCAAAAATCATTTAGATTCTTCTCGATTGACCTAAAAATTATGTAAAAAAATGTTTTGATTTTATGCATAAACTTTTGCAGATATCACAAACTTCCATGTAATTTGAGACTTCCACAAAAACTAAATACATTAAATTTTTTGGTTTGCCAAAGGTGACCAAAAGACATGGGTTTAAATCAAACATGGGAAAGTATGGTTGGGCCTCAGTTATCTATTTTTAAAACTCGTCTCGGTCCCAACTTTGCCAAAAAATCTTAATGAACAAAACTCATCATTCTAGAATTTCACGTCGATGAATACACAGTAGATTCTTAATATGCAGGCCACCCTAAGAATATGCAGATACGGCTTACCGAAGTTTAATATTTATGGAATCACAGTGTTCGAAAAAAATTTGGCCTTCAATGTGCAAGGGAGAAAGCTGTTTTCTGGTTTCAGTATAAATTGATTCAAGCTGGTTTGTGTAATCATTTTATGAGTGAATTGAAAATTGTCTCCAAATTAAACCATTCGAATTGGTTGTAATTTGTTTGTCCTGAGTTGGAAAAATAAATAGATTGAATGGTTGGAATTAGATACTGCACGCGACACTGCACCAAATCGAGCAGAATGTTGCAGTGGAATAAGATTCGGTTTACGCACCTGTGCTAAGACCATTTCGTGTCCAACACTCGTCTAGGAAAACTTAAAAAGGAGTCTTGTGGACCAGAGACGGAATCAAGATTTAAATCTAGAAGTACCAAAAATTAGCAGAAATCTATCACTAATAACAAAAACTTTACATTTGATTCCAAAAGAGGTATGCATGTAATGACGTTAACCGTTCATAACAGCCATGAGAAAATTAAAAATACTTCAAGATTAATCACCATTAGCATAGAACAAAAATAATTTAAAATGATCTATTAAAATAGAATTCGACATTCTTTTAGATCCTAAAAATTTTCTAACATTAATCTGAAGCGATTTCCCTTCCAATGTATGGAAGCAAAGTGTCCCAGAAAAAATCATCTTCCGTTTTGTTCCCAGGCATCCCATTCTAGTTTTGACAATCTTCATGGTTCAAAATGACGGAAGAGATGTATGCACGTGTTGGAGAGTGTGATATTCTCTCATGTTTTTTCTATAAAGAAAATAAACTGGGGTGACACGTGCAACTCACCTATTTTAATAGATCCGCCCAAGGATGCAGCTATCGGGAAACTTGCCCGAATGCTGCTATCGGGAACCTTACCCGCCTCACTTGTTACTCGCAGTATGCTCCCACCATCACTGTCAAAATCATTATCGGTTTGATCATATAGGTGAGTTTCAGTCTACATCATTGTCAACAACTTGATTTGAGTAACAACAATCGAAACGAAACTGTTCAAAGTTTCAACTTTTGGACCCCCAAAACTTAACCAACTTGTTCGTTCTTCAAGTAACTTAACTGGCACTATTCAAATACATTGGTAGATTGCAGAAATCTAGAGCTGCTAGTTCTTGGAAGAAAAATTTTCTGCAGTTCAAAACATTTAAAGTTCTTGGAAGAAGCAAGCATTCTACGGAATCTCCCCACAGGTTGAAACATCTGCCAAAACTTCATGTCTCAATCTTACAATCTAAACAAATTTTCATGGATCTATGCCGACTTGCAAGACCAAATTTCCCTTCACAGCCTTGCGAGTAATTGATGTTTTGGACTACCATTTTACTGGCCATCGCCAAAAGAATATTTCAAAAACTTTTAGGTTACCATGAATTTGAGAGGAAAAAAAACATTTAGGATTGCAGTGCATGTTAGAGAATACAAATGGGATACAGACCTTTGGGGCAAATTCCGTATCAAACAAGAACCTTTATACTTCTTCAATATTAGAAAAACTCATGGTGTTCCGATTTATGGTAAGACGACCTAAAAGAAAATAAGAACAGCCCACGTTTTTCCTAGAAGACAAGTAGAATAAGATCCTTGATAACCTCAATACACAAACCACAACGGACACAAGATACTGACTTCCTACTAGATACACAGAATCTTGATCTACCCAATTTTCGATGAAAGTAGAATTTTACCTTGTGTTACTAAAACTTATCAACCACAATATGATGTCACAGAAAAAGTTAAAGATAAACCATTCAGCACTAGTATGCCTGCAAACTTGCAAGAAAAATCGGATCAAAATATTGGCACAACAATTTGAAATCTCGTCTTGTACTCAAGAGGGGAACGACTGAAATTCTAACTAAAAAAACACAACAATAGTATCTTTAAACATGAATAAAACAAAATCAAAAAGTTCAACTGAAATTGCGAGCTACTTAGCACTCTAATGAGACTGCAAGTGCAGTTCTCCATAAAGTACCATTTAGAAAAGAGAAGTCCCCTTCCCTTTCTTATCTCCACCAATTTCGAAGTGTTTGCACCTCTGCAAAAATAAAAGAATGACATTCTGGTCGAAACAAGATTTATAGAGCAAATAAGCGTGCAGTTCCCAAAAAAAATAGTAAATAAGCCCAGAAAATTGAGGAACTAACCTTGATTGGGTGCTGGGATACATGTTTGCAGCCCTGGCATTGCAGCCTCAGCACAATCTTTTTGGTAGTTTTAGCCTATAACAAAAGAGACAGCAGTCAAAAGTCTAAAAACCCGACCTAAAATTTCATACCCTTCAATAAGCAAAGCATGGAATAAAGAGGATGCAAGGAAATGGTTCTTACCTTCTTGTGGAAAACAGGCTTAGTTTGCCCACCATACCCTGATTGTTTCCGATCGTAACGACGCTTGCCTTGCGCAGCCAAACTATCTTTCCCCTTTTTGTATTGCGTTACCTTATGCAAGGTGTGCTTTCGGCAGTCCTTCGACTTGCAGTATGTCTTCTTTGTCTTTGGAACATTCACCTGTACACACACCCCACACCTTGTCAGAGGACAATGTTTGTGATCTTACACAAAACTTTCATCTCCAGGATAGTATACCAAAATCTACAGCTCACCAATCCAATAAAGAATATTGAAAGGGCAATCTGGCAAGAGCATGATTATCCTGTATCTGTAACAAGAAACTATTTTTCCCATTCCTGCTTCTACCAATGGTTCCATGATATCAAAGATCAAGGAAGGAATACGAGAATGAGATGATACTTCACAGGAAGTCGCACAACATCAGGCATGTTTTGTTAAATAACACCAAGGATGCACTATGCTTGGGAACACGAAAGGAAACAGCGAGAACCTCATATTTACGACTGCCAGTCTGCCACCAGCTGAGCTTATACCAATGTGTGATAACTTTGCTTTTCTTTTTCCTTTTCCTTTTCTTTTTGATCCTCCGCGTTTGATAACTTGGAAAGTGGTTTTCCCTAAACAATATTCGATCTCCAATTCATGTTGTTTGAATACAGGGAATCATCAAAAGATGCATGGCTAAAACAATCCATTTTATGGAATCAGATGACTTCAACACATTCCGAAAGCAACATTCCCATGCGAATAGAAGTTGACAAGCATGAGGCAAAGATAAACCCACTCTTGAAACTCTCAGTTTCAACTATGACTTCGTCAACTGGGACCACATTTCATTGTGGCCTTAAATGCTCCAAATTGTAGAGAGAAAAGGGGCAAAAATGAATATTAAGAAAAGAAATCAAAAGGCTACAAGAAAATGATGAAGATCCATCTGAGACAAAACTACATGCGAAAATGTTGTAAGTTTGTAACTACTACTTCGTACTACTCAATAACAGGGGGGGAAAAGGTCTAGACGGACTAGAAACGGCATTGTCAGTTAACAAAACGCAAATTCAAAATCACTCATCCACTCTTAATTCAAGATACCAACAGTAACATAGGCTATGTACAAAGAAATGGACTGTTAATTTGAAGACATTTGCAATAGGCCTAAACTCTTCATCTAACCAAACAAAAAAGAAGGCAGGTCACAATCGTCATTGAAGATATTGACGGGTACTTCTAACAAAAAAATATAAGTGACCGATTACCCAACTTAGCTCCCAAAATATTTTCATAAATCAAATTGATTAAAAGCTGGAATTTTATCTCTTATTACATTGATTGGGACCAATCAGATATCATGAGGCTCAAAGAATGGAATCAACTCTTCAACAACCAATTTCATACAAGAACTAAATAATCCACCACCATCTTGTTCACAATGTGATAGCTAGGTCCAACCATGGATTATCAAAATCATAGTAATAGATTAATTAAGTGGTAAATATTAGAACAAATGTTAAGCTGATTTAGAATAACAATATAAGCGTATTCCTTAACTTCAAATCAACAAAAGAAAACCAATTGAGCTCTACAAATCGTCAGCACCAAATAGTTCAAATACAGTTGACGGTCAGAAAACACCACCAAAACATCTACAAGTTCAAGACCATTCAAAACACTACAAAATTGCGGAAAATGAATGACAGAACTGCTTCTACTTTGCTTAGCCTCAATCAGTTTAAATTCTATCTTTTTCTCCACATTTTTAGGCAGCCAAACAAGATAAACATGAAAAACGTAACACGAAGTGCACAATTGAAGCGAATTTAGGTCCATAGAGAGAAGAGAGAGAGATCTGAGGTTGCTCACCATTGCTGCGGTCGAAGAAGAATGCCACAGAGTATTAGGGTTTCTGGAGGTGGGCGAAGGCCTTTTTTACGCTCAATACGAAGTTTTTATAGCGATCTGTTTGGTGTTAGGGCTCTCTATGTCAACCGTCAATAGGCCCAGTAAAAATAAGCCCATTTTGCTTGATGGCCCAAGTTCGACAAATTATTTTGCTTTTCTATTTTATTTTATTATTTTTTACTTCTCTTATTCAGAAAATCTTCAGAGAAAAAAAAATCAGAAATATAGAAAAGGAGTGTTTACTGCGGACAAAAACAATGTCTTTACAAGTTTTCTGCATTAGTAAGAAAATCTTAATAGGTGCAAAGAAAATTAGAAAGTATATTTTTTTATCTAAATAGAACGATTTTTTTAAAAAAAAAGACATAAATTATGGGGATTTCAACTCCCAACTTAAGTTTGGAATTGGCTTAAGTCAGTTTTTAAGTCGATATATTGTGAGAGAATGACCTATCTCGTAAAACGCAGTAAATCAGTTTTGAATTTAAGTCGGGAGTTGAAACAATGATCTGAACAAATTGATATCTAGTAGAGCCATGATCTTCTTCTCAAAGGAGATGAACAAATTGAACCGATTTTTATCAGCTAAAAAATGGATCATCATTATTTGTATATTATTTTCCGTAATGCACTAATGAAATTTATTTGTCCTTTGTAGTCCTTTTTTAGTAACTAATGAGATACTCACATATTCAATGTTTTAGTGTTTTACGGAATATTTTCAAGGAGCAAGGTTGTGGAAGATGAAACTTGTGATTCATATGCTCCTACGCACCAAAAGGGACACAGTCAAACTTTGGATTTTGTTGGAAAAAAAATTGGGTGTTGGGCGGGCACTATGTGGCTGTTCCTGAGCATCAAATTCGACCATTCAAGAGTGTTATGGATGGCCCATCTCTCTCTCTCTCTCTCTCTCTCTCTCTCTCTCTCTCTCTCTCTCTCTTAAATTTGTACCGTTCAGAACTGTTTTTGACTGCCGAGATGGTACTCAAGCACAACCAAGTTTCCCTCGACTTCTTTTTCCAAGTAGCTAGAAGGGAAAAGAACGTCCAGCGGGTCTTGTTATATTTATGTATATAGTTATAAAAGTCTTAAATAATTGGGGCCGTTCATGTCAGGTTGTTGATGTAGTTGCTTGTAATTTGTCTGTCAAGATTGCTTGCTCGCTCGGCACTGAAAAATTGCTCGTGATGTTGGTTTCAAGGTGACGCCGTATGTTTCTTTTTTGGAAAATGCAAAAATATCCGAAAAAAGTATATTAATATCTTTAAAAACATGTTAATATCCATAAAATGTACATTGATATCTAAACTACTTTGTTGGTGGAGGTTAACAAGACCCAATTTCTTGTGCTGAGCAAAAGAAAAATAAACAATTAAAGACTATTAAACATATACATGAGACTGAAACCAACTTTAATTTATTTAGAGATTGTACATATGACCCTCCAACCCAAATCCTAATGCAGCTCTTAGTTTAACGATTTTGTACGCACCAATAATGTTGGAACTCAACATGCACTAAAGTAAGGCATAGCTTGAATATTACTACTATTATTCATGGAAAATGAGACCCTTCTTTTTGTTTAAATTTCGAAGGCCTAAAGAAGCTACATTGTTTTATCACAAGGCCGGCCCTGTATCTAAGAAACTCTGTTGAGAGTCATCTTGCGACATTCATGATGTCATTATTTTTTTTTTTTAACTGCATGATGTCGTGATGTCATTGTTTGAGTTGTCTTTTCTTGTTCAAAAGGTCTCATTTGAAAAGGCCATGCTTCCTTGAATGATGGAAACATAGCCGGCACATTTTTTAGACTAAGCCTAGGATACTCTAAATCCTTGGGCCGGTCCTACATGGAAAATGCTATATGGGAGCAAATTTTACGATAATGACAAATTATATCGCGGTGAGGAAAAGAAATAACAGAGACCAATTATATGTCACACCTCAAGGTCAATCAATTCTACCAAGAATGATTGTCACTGCGCCGATTGTTCTTATTACTCGTATGAGTTATGATGAAAAAAAGAGACCAATTATATAAACCCTAAATTCTTTTATATTTTTGTCTAAATGGATTTTGCTTTTCATAATGTTTTGTTTAGTTTCTCGTCATGATTTTTGGAATTAATCATTCGTATTGACAAAAAAATAAAAATAAAAAGGTATGAAATTGTGGACTAAAGTTGAAATTTTTTATACATAAGACGACATTTTAGACAAAAAGACAGTTGTTTGCTATTTTTCGTTTTTAGTGAACTTTTTTTATGTTTTTTTTCATAATTTTTTACTCTCAGTCTCCTTTCATCGAGACGGATGATTAACCCAAAAAATTTATTGCGAATCTAACAAAAATTAAAAAAAGGCAAACAAAACACGAAAAAACAAAAAGACAAAAGACTGCAAGTCACTTGGCTTATTTTTTTTGTCTATATTCAAAAAATTGTTGGTTCATCTCAGCGAGAAGAATCGGAAAAGTAAAGCATTATGATCCAAACTAAAAAAAAATTAATAAAACCAATTTTTTTGGCTTTTTGGCTGTTTTTGTCTCTATCAAAAAAATTTAAGTTTGGGTCGTAATTTTCTTCTTTTTTTATCCCTTTCGCAGGAAAGAACCAATAATGGACAAAAAAAAATTAATGCGAAACAAACAAATGTGAGAAAATTTTGAATAAATACAACAAAAAAAGGCCAAGTAACTTATTTGGTCAAAAAAGCCTTGGTCGTTTTTATAATGGCACGTATGTAAACCTCAAAGGGTTGGTTGAGAGGAAACATAATAGAGTGAGAAATATATTCTTCAAATCCGTATATTCAGCTCTCACCTGTTGAAAGGAAATTCTTAGGAGCACTAGAAATTTGCCCTACCAATCTCTCTCAAAAATGCTACAGGTACAATTATTTCGGCTCCAACCATCTACAACCCCTCACATACGTACACGTAGGGCTTATACCCATAATTGCGTGTGAGCTGTACGTGTATATGAGGGGGTTGTAGATGATTGGACTCGAAATCACTGTACGTACGTAGCATTATTGGCAATAATTGATGTGCGCTAACTCAGACTCAAGAAAAAATCGGATCTCCTCCTCCGGAGACTTATAAAAGAGAGAGTTTGAAATTGAAGTGTTTGGTTATTTGGCAATTTTTTCCGATTTTACCCTCCAATTGGAATTTGGTCTATTGGTTATCTTGTAATTCTGCTGAAAACTTATGCCCTTTTGGTCTTTGGGGTGTGTATTGCTAAATTACGCATTTGAGTCCCTAGAGTTTGCTGTTTTGCCATTTCTGATCCCCTTTTTAACAGCCTGTGTGAAAGTCTTTATTTTTTGAATTTGCGTCATGCACGGGACAAATGTCTATAGTTTATCTCAGACTTCTATAACTTAGTTGGTTGCACATTCAATCATATTTCAGTATGAGTTCTTTCTAATCTCCCTCAAAGCAAAATCTGAAATCAAACACACGGACATAAAACTCGTACTAGGCACGAGACCTTGAACCTAGTAGGTATATAAACGTGCATATGATTTATATGACAAAGCTTCAAGATTTGGCATATGCAGTTTTGACCCAGAAAATAAATTATCCTAACAAGACTAATAATTTGGAACGGAGTAGTACTTTTACTAGTAATCATTACTCCCTCCGTCCCTTTTTAAATGATTCATATGGGAATACGTGTAATTTCAAACCCCTAAAAAACATATTTCTCTATATAATTTTTTAATTTTTTTTATACCAAATTAAAGTGCTCATTGAGTACTTTAATTTGGTGCCAAAAAAAATTAAAAACGTTCTATGGAGGTGTCTTTTTTAACGTCCCAAAAAATACACGTTTCCCAAGCGGATCATTTAAAAAGGGACGGAGGGAGTATTATATAGAACCCATTGTTCCTGACCCAGAGAATAATTATCCTCTCTCGTAGTGTAACGAACTACGGGGTGCTTGAGAGCTAATTATTTTTCCGAGTATAAAGTAGAAGTTATAGATTAAGTAAATCATCTTTTGCCCATAAAAAAATTAAAAAAAACGGTAGATCATTGATCCCCCACTCCTTTTACACATTGACGATCGAGTACTAAAAGATATGGGATGCCTTCAATTATATAATTCGTGGGCAATCACCATAAGCAGACAAATTCCTTTAAAATAGTAACAAAACAGATCGATTCACATGGGATACTAAGGAGCACTCGATAAATTCTTCAATCACGAAATTACTATTACTAGTCATAGACACCAAAAAAGTGTCGGACGTATTACAAAAAAGTGTTGACACACCACCTTCCTTTAATGGTCGATGCTTTTTATATTTTCCTTGGTAAGCTACAAAAGAGTATTTTGAATGCAGGTGACGAGGATTTCCATATGGGTTTTAATCATTTTATTTTGTTCACTTTTTGGGTTTGGTTTAATTATTGTACAATAAAATTATACTGTTGAATCGGTGGTTGCCAGTATGAAAAAATGAAATTTGATTATACATTCCTATTGTTTCCAATTAGTCTGATTTCGATCATGAATGACATTCATTAGTTGTTGTAATTCTTTAATTAATCAGGTTATCGTAATTGATTAGATGAACTCTCTTTGAACCTTACTTTAAAAAAAAAAAAAAAAAACACTTAGTAAAGAAGTTGGCTTCGTTGGCGGGGGAGATCAAAGAACGATAATTCATTTTAGTTGTGGTCAAAATGCGTTGTGTCGTGTTTAGGCAAGGCACGAGCAATTTCTAGTGCTTTAAATAATTATACTTATAAAAAAGGGGTGAGAGGAGAAGTTAGAGAGAAAGAGAGCGAGAGTGAGAGAGGCGACGAGAGTAGTCCTCCCTAGGTTTTGCCTAGGGGCCGCCGCACTCTCCCTCCCCCACCACCCCTTTCCACCTTCTTCCTCCTCCTCCACTCTTCTCCTCTTATACTTCCCCCACTTGGTTTTCGGTGACTGCCCATGGCGATCGACCTCCTCTCCTCTTTACATGGGAGGTTGGAACCGATTTTTGAACAAAGGGGGAGCCAGATCTGGGGGTTCCAGATCCGAAGTTTGGTCTCCCAACATCGGCGGCGGCAGTAGCGATGGTGACGTGACAACTCCGGCGATGGCTCTGGGAGTGCTTGAGAGCTAATTATTTTTTAGAGTATGAAGTATAAGTTATAGATTATGCTCTCTTTTTTGGATCATGATAAAAATATGTTAAACTTTTTGGATGGTATGTGAACAAATTTTTCTAGGATTATGCGGGGGGAAATATAGTCAAAAGACTCAAAAACAAATTTATTTTATGAGAGTGATTTTTGAATTATCCATTCTTCACTACATTTTTTAAAGTTTTGGGGGGCATAATACTTCTGAGTGTAAGATTGAGTGAACTCTATCCATTTAGGACCCATTTATTTGTCACTAGTGTTTGGGGCACACGCCCATGCATGTGCAAACGAGGACAAAAGGAAAAAACGCTTAATAAGGAAGACTAGTTAATTGGAGTCCAAATTTGTTCACTCTCGCCCAAATAGGGTGAACAAAACCCTCCTAGCTCCGGTGTCAACGTCAATGATCGGAACCGTTCATATTGTTCAGAAAGATTTTCTAGGAGGGCATGCAAAAATTCAGCTACATCCAATGGTGGAAAGTGGTTGATGTTCGAGCTCAAAAACACAGATTTTTCTTCTTTGGGTTTAAAGAACAAAAAATAGACATTTTAAGCACAAAACTCAACCACTTTCTGCGGTCCGATTTTGCTGATTTTTTGCATGCCCTCCTAGAAAATCGTTCCAAACAACATGAACGGTTCCGATCGTTGACGTCGGGACCGGAGCTAGGAGGGTTTTGTTCACCGTCTTTGGGCGAGGGTGAACAAATTTGGACTCAGTTAATTGAGGTGGTTAAGTGGGAAAATTGGAAATTATAGATGGTGATCGATGATTGGTTACTGGAATGTTAATGACGCATCTATCCACAAACTCTCAACATGCATTTGAAATTAACTCGTGGGTAATTTTGGAATTAAAAGTATGAGCCCGTCTCAGTTTTGAGTCTATACCAAAATGTGTTCTCCCTTTCTATTGCTCAAGCAATCTTTTTCAAAAATAAGCAACGAGATAAACTTATTTTAAGTAGATCGAACTTAAAGTAGGCAAGCGGTGGCTAGCTCATGCGGTAGAATTATTAAATGTCTCACACTACATATTAGGATCGAGTTCATTCCTCCCTTATATAACAGATTAGGAATGACGAATGACAAAAAAAAATGTTAGAATAAGTAGGCTCGATCGTAGGGACAAATGCTAACTTTTTGTAGCATAGTTGACTTTCGTTAATAAGTAATTAATTAAGATTAAGTAACCGTACAGCTACCAAACGGACCCTTTGGTCATGTTTGGTTATTACCATACTCAAGTTTCCTTTGGATTTTTTTGAGAACTTTTATCACTAAGCATTTTTTGAAAAATTCCGTTTTTTGTTCCACTTCAACGACAAAAATTCACAAAATTTAATAGTACAAATTTCTTCAGCATTTCCAGAAGTTGGATATATTCAGGGGGTGTGCCACTAACTTGGTTTTTTTGACTTTTTGGCTTTTTAACTTTTTTATGTGAGAGTTCAAAATACGCGTTGGTTTTTTTTGGTTTTTATGTGATGTATTGTGAGGGGATGACATGTCTCAAAAAATGCAATGTTGTTCTCCAATAGATTTTATGAAGATTTGATAAAATCATACCCTTGATTTATCCATTCTGCAAAAAAATTCATAAAATCTCCCATTTTTACATTCAAAAATGGGCAAAAATGAGAGATTTTATGGAATCTTTTGCAGAATGGATAAAATCAAGGGTATGATTTTATCAAATCTTCATAAAATCCATTAGAGAACAACCCCTAAGTTGGTTTTTGGCTTTTTGAATTAGTGGAACGGGGGCCTCAGTTTGCTGCGGATACAATTACTTTTTGCCATACTTGTACGGTTGTACCATGATCTTTTTTGACTCATCTCAACAATAAAAATTAAGTAAATACTGGGATAATCTGTAGACAAAATAAGAATGACAATTAAACTCCCCCACCTCGAACCGATCCGAGCGGAGTGGGTATTTGTTAAATTTTTCGGGTATAGGGGTGGGGGAATTGAAAAAATCCGACCGAGTTAGGTTAGGGTCAGGGTACACGTGCCTCTCCGGTACTCGTCCTAAACCCGCTCTGGGAATTTTTTTATGCGTCAATTTTTTATTTTATTTTGTTCTTATATTTTAAACCATTACAACTACAATCTCACATTCATATCAATCATTATTCATTTTCCTTCCAGATATTAGATATTGGTTAAGTTGTAATAGTTATTTCGTGAACTTTTATTATTTTTGCTTATTAATTATGGATTCAAAAACATATTTTCCTTTTTCAAGTCCTTCTGGGTTGACAATAAACAAATAAAAGATAAAAAAAAACACACTTCAATATACTTTTTACACTTTTTAACATATCTACACATACTTTTATACACTTTTCATACATTTCAATACATTTTTAAACTTTAACGACAATCCACTGAGTTGATTTAAAAAATTGGGTGCCGATACTGCCACGACATATTATGTTATTGCCACGATCTTAATCTTCAAGTGACAGATTTACCCCTCGAAAAAAGTCTGGCAATCCTGTGCGCCACGTGTGGCCCCACTATCCTCTTTCTTCCTCCATTTTACTCTCTCTCTCCCCGCACTTTTATTTCCCTTTTCCTCGTGAAAAAACAACAGTTGTTGTCTATCTTCATCTTTTTTTGTCTTCTTCTCTCTCTACTTTCCAATCTCTCCATCGAAAAGGCCATCACCATTGGCAAGGTTTCGTAATGACTGTAATTGATCTTATAAAAGATCTGCCAATCTCTCTCTACAAATGATGGAGCTAATACCCAGAAATCTATGAATTAGATCTAGATTTAGAATCCTTGGAGTCTCAAATCTATGAATTAAAGACCTAGAAAGAAAATCTTAATTATCATGTCTAACTATGGGCTTGTCTAGATAGAATATTGAACAAATATATGGGAAATGCTGGTGGATCAAAGTGGGGGTTTTCGTTGGTTCAATTTATTAGTTAATGGTGGTCTTGATTTGGTGGCTTTGAAGATTTAATTTGCCAGTTGGTGACTCTGGCGGTCGTCGATTACAATATGATGATCACAGATTTAATTTAATTAGTTGCTAGATCAAAAATCAAATGTGGAGCTAGCAGGAGATAAAATGAGGGAGTGAGTAGTCTTGAGAATTTGTTTCTTCATCTTATTTGATGAAAGGGCTTTTCATTTTCTTTCTAGTAGTAATAGATCGAAATCTCTCTCATTAGGTAAGGGGTTGGATGGGTTGAGGAAGAAAAGGAATCCATGCTATGATGATGGGTGAAGCCAAGGAGATGAAAGATGGGAAAGTGGGTTCCTCCTCCATTGTTGCTCTGTGGTGGGGAAGAGAGAGAGAGAGAGAGAACTGAAAGGAGGTCAATATTCTCAGTAGCCTATGACGAACGCTATTAAGTTTAGTGTAGAAAAGTTGTCGTGGCATTATCAGTGCCCATAAATTTTTCCTTTTCTTATGTAATAAAAAAAAAGAGGAGCGGAACAGGGGGAGGCGGGTAACCCGCTACCGATGGGGGCGGGGCAAGAGTAGAGGTGTCAAACGGACCGGGCTGGTACGGGCACGGTACGACACGACACGTTTAATGTGGCACGGCACGGCACGAGCACGGTTTTAGACGAGCACGACACGGCACGAGCAAGGTTTTAGACGAGCACGACACATAACTAGGTTGGGCACGACAGAGAATGGGCTAGACACAGCACGACACGAGGCACAACCCAAGGCACGACACAACAAATACTAATTTTGAATGTACCAAAAAAACTAATTTTTAATTATGGATTTTCTAATTATATGTTATACGTTTTTTAATAAGTCAAAGAGACTCCATACCAATATTTTGCGAATATCAATACGCCAAAAACTATTTTAACAATCGAGGTGTTGATTTTGTTGTTTCTATTGATGAAATCAATCGTGTAAAGTTTCTTCTCGATAGGGTTTAGAAAGCTTATCGATTAGGACCAAATTTATTTATTTTAATGATACTCTTCGTCCGATTAAATGTCTATTGATGTTTGTTAAATTTTTCTTAGTATTTGTTCAAAAAATATAGCTATAGTTAAACAAACAAAAAAAAATCGACGAAACTCAGCTAGATTATACAAATTTTTTTGGACGAAACTTGGAGATGTGCCGGCACGGGCATGACGGACTCGGGGGGCGTGCTGTCCCTTAAGGGAAAGCATGCATGTTGATCCCATCCGAGCCGTCCGTGCTAGGCGATCAACGGCCCAGATAAGTTCGGTAATGAACGGTGCAGATCTATTTTGGTCCAAACAGATCTGGGTCGTTGATCGCCGAGCACGGACGGCTCGGATGAGGTCAGCATGCATGTTGTCCCTTAAGGGACAACACCATCCCCCATTCCGGGGCATGACACGATTAAAAAATGACACGGCACGACTTGACACGATTAAGTAAATGGGCCGGCACGACACGACACGAAGCACGGTTGACACGAAATTAAATGGGTCATGCCGGCACGGCGCGGCCCGTTTGACACCTCTAGGCAAGAGATACTCATCCATCATCCAGCCGGGTTCAGAGCGGGGGCAAGAGTGTAGCTAGATTTTCGTTTTGGGGTCAAAATATGACAAAACTCGCCCCGCCCTCTACCGTCGTCATTCCTACCACTAAACCTCTCAAGTTTCAACTCCTTCTACAAAATCATCCACCAAGTACAAAACTACTATGTGAAGTGTATGTGGGACCAACATGCTACTCTCTCAGTCCTATAAAGTTTGTCCGGCGTGGAGTTCAAAGACTTGAAAAAAATTAGTTCTTTGTCAAAACAAATGTTAATTTTTTCGCACAAAATAATAGAACAAACATTGATTTATTAATTTGTGCAAAAAAATTATTTTTTTCTTGACAAAAGTTTATTTTTTTGAGTCATTGTACTCCGTGCCGGACAAACTTTATGAGACGGAAGGAGTATGAGTGTGTTGTGTAGTTGTTGTGTGTGTATATCATGCTACACAATAGTGAGCACACCGAATCATTTCCCAAGTAAACCTTCCTCGTAAACCTCGCAAAACCAGCCGAACTATAAATACGTAACCATTCCTTTTTAAATACGTCTATAACCACACGATCCTATCACCTCTGCAAATAGCCAGAACAGCTTATCAAATGATAACTAAATGTACTTATCACAACTTCCATTTTGTGCCGCATACCCTATCGTCTCGTACGCGATTCGAAACTGTATATATTTTGTCTCTTAAGCCTTTGTTTCTCTCTCTCTCTCTCTCTCTCTTCCCTTCAAATCCCTAGAGAGAAAGTAGTTTAGAGAGAGAAAGTGAAAGACTAGTAAAAGACCTCTTGCTGTCGTCTTCCATAAAACCCTCTCCGATCCATTCCTCTCTCTCTCTACAATCGAGGTACGAGATTTCTCTCTCTTCTTAGTCTTAGTTTTACCGTACGTACGGAGTTATGTATGTATCTCTATATCTGCTCATATATGCAGTTGATCTGTAGTCTTTGTGGACTAATTGATTGGGCTGTGAAATGTGTTGCTTGATGTGTGCTGCTGAAATTGGTTGATTTCTTCCGTTGATGTAGATCTGAGGGCTTAGATTTTTGAATTTAAAATTAATGGTATTTTTTTAGATGGGGATTTGAAGGGAGTGTTTTTAATAGTTGTTTTAATGCAGTTTTGGGATTTGAAGGCAAATATGTCGTCTCTAAGCAGAGAACTTGTTTTTCTGATACTTCAATTTCTGGATGAAGAGAAATTCAAGGATAGCGTTCACAGGTAAGGACTTAATTATGGTCCTCATTCTGTATTTTATGTTTGTTTTGTGCTATTTGTTTCAATTATGATCTGAACGAAAAACGAGCTCAGAAATAGGATAATTAGGCTTAGAGGTTGAGCCAATATTTGATGTAGCGGCCCATCATAGATGATTGTTCGACCAATCATTGCTGCTACTCGCTTCTGGTTATCTTTTTCGAAGAAACTGTGTACAACGAAGTAATAGCCAATCTTTTTAACATGAAGAGAAAGCGAAGAAATTAAAATTCAGGAGGCTTGCTGATTCCCCACCCTCCCCCTTTTTGGTGACTTCTATAACTTGAATCTAGCTTAGCTGAATCCCAAGCAATGGTCTTTTAGCTTGTATAGACAGAGTGATTCATTTGGGGTACCAGAATGTGAGAACCCGAGATTTACAGATGGAAAATGCTAACCACGTCCCACTAGGCGGGAATTAAAGTTAAAATAGAATACACCAATCACAATTCACACCCCCCTCTAGTGCGGTTAAGTTTAGATTCTTAAGAAATGTTTGTTGAAAAATATGAGAAGTGAAGAGAATTATGTGAGAGCATCGAAAAATGTGAAAAGCGGGTTAATGTTTAAAAAAATCTCAACTATTTGCACCTTAAGTTTGCATGGCCACCCATCTCCCCTGTTTTTATAGCAACCAAATGGCGGTAATGAGATTGATGCCTCGATTCTGAATGCATGGATTTTATTTATTGGTGTTCATAATATATGCATGTTATGATTTTTTGGTAGGTTGAGATAATTAGTAATTTATTTTTTCGCTGGACTAAATTTTTTGTACTTGTTTTTCATTTTCTATTTGTTTGTTGGAGACTGGAGCAAGAGTCCGGATTTTTCTTTAACATGAGATATTTTGAGGAAATGGTGACAAATGGCGATTGGGATGAGGTGGAGAAGTATTTGTCTGGATTCACAAAGGTTGATGATAATAGATATTCGATGAAGATCTTCTTTGAGATTCGAAAGCAGAAGTACCTGGAAGCCCTAGACAAGTAAGTGAGGAACTATTGATATTGAGTTGCAAGCTTAGTTTAACTTGCCAAATATGGCTTAATGCTGTTCATTTTTTTGTTTCTTCGTAGGAAGGATCGTGCTAAAGGCGTGGAAATTCTAGTGAAGGACTTAAAAGTTTTTTCAGCTTTTAATGAGGACCTCTTTAAAGAAATAACTCAGCTATTGACCCTGGAAGACTTTAGGTATGGCGAATCTTAGTATTGAAGGGTTAGTTGTTGGTACATTGATGTCTTATATCTTGTTTAAGATACAAGATATAAGACTTTTAAGATATATTTTTAATGGAATCTAACATAAGTACACTGGTTTGTAGAGATAATGAGCAGCTATCTAAATACGGAGATACCAAGTCTGCTAGGGGTATAATGCTTGGTGAACTTAAAAAGCTGATTGAAGCAAACCCCTTGTTTCGTGACAAGCTAACTTTTCCAAACTTGAAGAATTCGAGATTACGGACTCTAATCAACCAGAGGTCATTTGCAATTTTTATTTTTGGCAGATTTGTGTCTTTTCTTCCAAATGATAGAAATTTTCCCTAAGTTGACACTCCTCTCCTCTTTGCTTTCTTGCAGCTTGAATTGGCAGCACCAGCTATGCAAGACTCCAAAGCCTAACCCTGACATAAAAACCCTTTTTGTAGACCATTCTTGTGGACAGTCACAGCCAAATGGTGCTCATGCCCCATCCCCTGTCACCCATCCTTTAATGGGTGGTGTTCCTAAAGCAGGGGGTTTTCCACCTCTAGGTGCCCATGTTGTAAGTGGAATTAGAAACATGTCATTCCAGTTATTCAGTTCGTTTTAAATATCGTTCTATGAATTTGACCATTTTTCTGTGCGTGTGATTTTGCTTTGCCAAATTTTAGCCATTCCAGCCAGCACAAGCTCCTTTGCCAGCATCTCTAGCAGGTTGGATGGCTAATCCATCCGCTGTACCTCACCCATCTTCTTCCGCTGGGCCCATTGGTTTCACTACACCAAATAACGCTGGTACTTCAATTATTATTTGTATACTTTCCTACTTAACACTTTTGGCTTATTGATTGCTGCAATTTGGCAACCTACCGCATATGTGAACGGACTAAACAATTTCCAAAAATTTAGCAGGAAAAGGTGTATTTCTGTTTGCTTTTATTGAACTGAAGTTGCTATTTTAATTTCTGATTTTTATAAGATTAATTTTAGTTTTTTAAAACTCTTTCCAATTTATCTAAGGGTTCACATTACTGGGCCTTTTTCTTTGCCTTCTATGTATTTGTCCATTTTAGCAGCTCTTCTGAAGCGCCCCAGGACTCCTCTGAATAATGCAGCTGTGGACTATCAGTCAGCAGATTCTGAACATGTGTTGAAGAGATCGAGACCATTCGGAATGTCAGATGAAGTAGTGCGTACTATTCCTTTGTATTTAGCATGGACTTGGTGGAAGTCCAAGTTAAATTTCTTAAATTGGCAGTTTTATCACCAGAGTTGGAGAGCTTTGCTTGTTTACTTACTGTATTTCTGCGTCTTTTATCCTTTTGGTATGATGAAACATTTTATTCGTTCCTGTGAAGCTCTTAGGTGGTGTGCTTTATCGATTTTATTTGCATGATTGATTATGGGGTTCATTGAAGTATTGAACTGTTTAAATTTGGGGTTCCTTTCTTAAAACTGGGAGTCATTTTCTTATTTAACTTGAAAGTGTGTATGGGTGAACTTTGGCTTCACTGGAGCATCTAATACTTTCTCTCAACCCATTTTAACTCGTTCAATAGAATGATCTTAGTCATCTAGTGTTGCATAAGGGTTGTACATTGCTGTCAAAGTTTGCTCTGTTAAAAAATGTGTTGGAGGTCCTATTAGACAATTGACTATTGTTTTTTACTTGGGCTTTAGGAACTTGGAATGACTTCTGTTATTGAGTTATATCAACGATAGGAATTCAGACTTTCTTTTCCAGTAGAAATTGAAGCAACCATGATTTCCTCCCTTTTCCCCACACCGTACTCGTTTATTTTCTTAGCCGTCTTCTGGTTTTGAAACAAGCAAGTATTTGTGCAATGAAAGGAGAATGGTTATGAGATCTTGCATTCTGGTATTAGGAAGATAGTGGAACATTTTCATTGAAAAATGCACTATTTTCCTGTTTTCCCCTTGAATTGTGCCTGATGACATCATGTTACAAGATTTTGCACCAGATCTTTAGGAGCATAAAAAATTTAAGAATGCACTTGACTGCAGCTTCAAAGCGAGAGAGAGGGATGTGTGTAAGGGATCTTCAATTGTGTGTTCGATTTGTCGGCTGCCAGCTTGTATGTATTTGTTGCGAATATATATTGTACATTACATGGTGAACATTGTCATTTTCAGTTTATGTTCTTTCTTTGGATGAGTGGGAGCAATGTAGCATATGTGTTGACAATTGACATGTGCATATCCTTAATTTTGAAACTTGTTAACCTGAGAGGCAAGATGAGTCTGCTGAGCCCTAAGTTCTGTCGAAGCCTAACTTACTTAGATCATTTGGTTAATGATGGTTTTCATTTTGTTTGACTTTCATAAAACCACTATCTCATTAACAGGTGACCAATCTGCCTGTCAATATTCTGCCCGTTGGATACGCTGCTCAAGTCCATGGCCAGAGTTCATACTCTTCTGATGATCTGCCCAAGGCTGTTGCTATGACTTTAAATCAGGGTTCAGTTGTGAAGAGTATGGATTTTCATCCTGTTCAACAGATTCTACTACTTGGTTAGCTCCAACCGTCCTCCAATTCATGTTTTTATTTATTGATTTGGTTCATGGATGCTGGATACTTGTTTGTATATTTCTTTTGTCTTTCTTTTCATATATTAATATGCGATAACTAATTGCAGTTGGAACAAACACCGGAGAGATTACACTATGGGAACTAGGCAGTCGGGAGAGGCTTGCTGTAAGGAATTTCAAGGTTTGGGACCTTGGAAAATGCTCAATGCCTTTACAGGTTTGGCCACCAATAACCCTATGTTCTAATTTGTTTGACTGGATCAATAGTGAAGGGACATATATCTCACTGGGATGCAATTTTGCATCGGTCTCATAGTGGTGTGATTAATTGTACCACATTCACCTCTGTATTATATACCCCATGTTGTTGTGGGATGTCTTTCCTGCGGATATTTATCCCGATCGCAAAAGTTCCAACCAAATGCAGGATATGAGGTCCCTGTAGATTTCTAGTCCAACCTGATGCTAGAGTTCAATCAAAGGAACACGCTCTAGAGTAACTTATACAGATAAATTAGTTTTTTTAGTTTAACATATATGGTTCTGTATTTGTGTATCAGGCATCTCTAGCCAATGATTATACTGCCCCAATCAACCGTGTGATTTGGAGTCCTGATGGTACCTTATTTGGTATGTGGGAAGGAATTTTTCTTGCTTTAAAAATCTCCATCGTTTGTCATTTGTGTAGTTTGACCCTTGTCGGTGCAGTGCTATGAAAATTCTGAGAAGTCGTAATGCTGTTAGTTCTAATATCGCTTCCTTACATCAGGTGTTGCATACTCCAAACACATTGTCCACATATACACGTACCATGGTAGCGAGGATGTAAGAAACCACCTAGAGGTTTGTGCCCTAATCGATCGCCTTTGTCCATTCATTCTGTTAATGCCCTGGTGTTCTGAGCTTGCTTTCAAAATTTTCTTATGCTTATACATGTGTGTCGAAAAGTATTTCTGTTAATTTTCTTTATTGTGGTTATTCAGATCGAAGCTCATGGTGGTAGTGTTAATGATCTTGCATTCTCTTATCCAAACAAACAACTTTCTATCGTCACGTGTGGAGACGATCGGGCCATTAAGGTTTGTTTTCTACGTCATTGCTGTAAAACTAATGCAGAGGGTTGACTTTGTTCATAATGGTTTATGCATCTGCAGGTGTGGGATGCAGTTACAGGGAATAAACAGTACACTTTTGAGGGCCATGAAGCTCCTGTCTACTCCGTGTGTACACATCATAAAGAAAACATTCAGGTAACAATTAAAGAAATTACTATCAGTGTAGCTCTTTCTTCCTTTCTGTTTTTTTATTTTTTTTATTTTTTTATTTCAGTTTAGGAATTCCAGTTTCATAAAACCATACTGGAATAGTGCATCCGATTGTTTTCGCTTGAATTAATTAACATTTCAATAGTTCTCTTTGTATTATACTCATGTTTCAACTGATAAATATGGAATCTGTTTGACACCACTCTAAAGAATGGAGTATTAAAAGTTGCAATACATCTTTAGTCATCCTTGTTCACTCAAACAGGAAATTAACTGAAAACGATGTGGTATCTCAATTTCAAGCAATGAGATTTTTTCGGAAAGACCTGCTTAAACAAGAACAAAATGGAAGACAAGCCACTTGTGATATTTTTGTGACATCTCTACTACCATAGGTATCACCAGTATTTACAACGCTTTGCAGTCATGTCCTTCATGGTTGCTGCTGCCTCCTTTATCGCCACCACCTCTATAATTGCACTGAGGTCCTAGTTGTAGCCATAATCGGCTACTTCCAGTGCAAGCATCATTATAAACACATTATAAACACTTCTGCTCCATCAGTACCTCAATCTGACATCCCACTCAGCACTGACTCTGTGGCCGATGGCCACTTATGCGTACCTGTTAATGATTTGCAGAGGAGGACAAATTCAGATGGTAAATTCATACCCATTTCTTGGAATATAACAAGATTGTAAATGGCCTTTTGAAATAGTGGGGCGTACCTTGATTAGCTTGTTCAGAAGTCATTTTATCTCTCTTATTCCACTAATGAGTGATGCTCGCCTTTATAACAGAATTGTGGTCACAAAATTTTGGATGGTCATAAATTACATTCATTAAATCCTCTAGGCATGACGATGGAGTAAATAATTTGCCAAAAATCATGTATGGTTTATGACTAATCATTGAATGAGATTCATCCAGCAACTATACTTCCCTTAGTAAAGAAGAATGAAAAAGTATTCCTGAACATTTATAGTTTACGCTGAGATAGTTAACATGATAATATTTTTGAAATACACTAGAATCATCTCTCTTCTTCAAAAGTTGTATTCCTTATTTTATCGGATTTGATTTGTTGATGATGTGTGTGCATGCACAGTTTCATCATTATATAGGTCTTACCTTTATTATACCACTTTACCCCAGTTTATCTTTTCAACGGCAACTGATGGGAAAATAAAGGCATGGTTGTATGACAACCTGGGTTCTAGAGTTGACTATAATGCTCCAGGTCATTCAGCCACCACAATGGCATACAGTGCTGACGGAACCAGGTTCACAAGATGATTCTTATTTCTACCTTTTCTATGTCTTTTATGTTCAATAATTCAAAAATGAATCCTCAGTTTCATGATCTAAGGGGCACTTGGTAGGTTGTTCTCCTGTGGAACCAATAAAGAAGGGGATTCATACCTTGTGGAGTGGAATGAAAGTGAAGGAGCTGTCAAGCGTACATATCAAGGTCTCGGGAAGAGATCTGAAAGGGTTGTGCACTTTGATACAACTAAGAACCGATTCTTGGCAGCTGGTGACGAGTGCATGATCAAATTCTGGGACATGGACAGTGTTAGTTTATTGACAACTGCTGATGCAGATGGTGGATTACTGGTAATTGTTATATACATGTCCAACAATGTATGCGTATCTGCCACGATCCTTCTAACCAAAAGGGATGTTCGCAGTTCGGATTGGTGCGGTTTCCCTATAATTCACAAACCAAACGGTTCCTGATGGTTTAAGGAAATTAAAAACCAAACCGAGCCCTTAGCATCATCAAACTTGATAAGACCAAACTTCAGAACGAGGTTGGGGCTGGTTTTGTTTCACGGTTCCAAGGCTATTTCTATTATCATTGACTGATTTCAAGTAGTCATGCATTTACACGTTACAAATCTAATGACATTGTTAAGCTTTGGACCAATCTATTCGTCAAATTAACTTCATAAGGGTTAGTCGTTGTTGGGGTACTAATAAAATTGTTACTGCTTGATGATTGAAAAAGAAGAAAGTAGAAACGAATTAATCTCTCTAAATGAAAACTAAACAGACCCTTTAGTATATGCTCGATAAACACAGCTATTATATTTTTGTTGGTTCGGTCAGTTTAACCACTAATTCGTAAGTTAAAGAAACATATTACTACAGATAGGTTTGATCTGGACGGTCTCACTGTTAGAAGCAGTTTTTCCCTTTTTTTCTATGTTTTGTTTATTGGTGGCCTGTGGAGCCCTAAATAACCAACTATCAATGTTTGAATTTTAACCACAGCCTTCACCTTGTATCCGTTTCAACAAAGAAGGGATATTGTTGGCTGTTTCAACAAATGACAATGGTATCAAAATTCTAGCAAATGCAGATGGGATCAGATTACTGCGGGCGGTCGAAAGTCGGTCAGTTGATGCTTCTAGATTTGGCTCTCCTGCTGTTGTGAAGGTAAAGTGATTTGCAACCTTTAGCAGATTTTATGTGAATAATACGTTATTGAATAATGCTGCATGTGTGTGTGTATACATAGGCTCCTACACTGGGAACATTCGGTGGATCTAGCATCATAGACCGAGCTCCTTCGATGGCATCCAATGCTGCAATGGTGAGAGTTGCAAACCCATATGGGGAATTCAGTTTCTATTCCTTTCTAATTTTTTTACTCTGTTAATGTAGTCTTCATTATTTCTCAATGTCACTGTGACAAAAATTTGCTTTACATGCTACGGTTTTACTTTACTACAATGCTTGTGAAGTACTGAAGTCAATTATCTTCCTTTTCTTTTTGAGTACTTGTAGAATGGCGATAGTCGAAGTTTGGCAGATGTAAAGCCCAGAATAGTTGATGAGTCAGCGGACAAATCTAGGATCTGGAAACTGACAGAAATCAATGAACCATCACAATGTCGATCCCTGAGGCTTCCAGATACTTCGACAGCAATGAGGGTATAAGCCCACTCTATTCAGCCATATTAAACAATTGGTTTTATTCTTTATAACTGCTTATGTTATTCTTCTTGTCTCTCTGTCATATGTTCTGCCTTTTTATGTTAATTAAAGATGAATATGTGCCTAGTAATGCAGTTCAAATTATAGTCATTTTGTTTTCATAGATTTTACGATGCTTTATTACTGAGTCTAGACTGTCTAGTTAATGAGAGAAACTTCTTGGTTTCCTTATTAAAATGTCGTAGTTTTTATCTAATGAAGAAGCTTAATAATGGGTGCATTAAGAGGAGTTATAACCCATTTGGTTCAAAAAATTTCCCTTGAAATTGCTTGACCGCCTGTTGTTTGATCAGATTTAAAACATTGTTTCCTGCCTTTCCAGTTTTAAAAGTTGGACTATTTAGTTGATCAACTCACTGTACAGACCCGAAAATATCCACACACTTATATTCTCTTCATTTGATCAATGTCACTGCTGTCTCTGTTGGCGTTCAAAGGAGGGCACTGACACCCGAGGGGATAGGATGATTTATCAGTAGTTCAAGAAAAGGCTGAGTGTACATTATTGGCTGTTTTTTTGGTGTGATAGAAATCTTGGAATTTGTTCCATATATGCGGATAAGGTTTTTTATTCCAGTTTCTTGGGAATTTCTTGGGTTGAGATTTGTAGATGCATGTTTTCGTTCTTGTTTTGTTCTGTTGCCTTTCCTTGTATTAACCTTTCTATGTTTTTTCACTATCACATTTCAGGTTTCTAGGTTGATGTATACAAATTCAGGACTTGCCATTTTGGCACTATCGGTAAATGCAGTGCACAAGCTCTGGAAATGGCAGAGAAATGATCGGAACTTGACTGCCAAGGTATTGAGTCATCTGTGGGAGAAACTTGCCTTGCTATGTTGTGACTTTATATTGTCCTTTACAGTGTTTACACTACTGCTTTTGTTTTGCCTTCCTATTATAGGCCACAGCTAGTGTTGCACCACACCTGTGGCAACCTTCAAGTGGAATAATGATGACAAATGATATTATTGATACGAACCCTGAGGATGCCGTTCCATGCTTTGCACTTTCAAAGAATGACTCTTATGTTATGTCAGCTTCAGGAGGGAAAATCTCATTATTTAACATGATGACGTTCAAGGTAAATGTGGCTTTTGCACAGAGTCTTCTTTATGTGTGCTGAAATGATTTCTGCTTCTTGATTTGTTTTTAACAGTCGCAATAGTTTTGGTGTACTCGGTTCTGTGATTCTTGAGAAATTTTGCTGTGTTTTTTTTTTGTTGACATTATTCATTTTCTGAAACAGCTACTTTCACTCTCCAGCTTATATTATTGGCTCGTAAAATGAATTATATATTCTGGAAGATGTAACTTATAAAAATAGAACTTGTAGTAATTTGTCATTTTTAGAAATTATAAGATGTCCCACAAGATATGAATCATGTTCGGTAGGTAATCTTAGGTTGCTAATTTGGAAGTATTTTTGTGGGCTTTGCTTTCTTTAGTTCTAATTTCTCATTATCTGTCGTTCTGCTTTCACTAATTTGTTCTGATTTCACTAATCTGTTCTGCTACCACTAACGCAGACAATGACAACATTCATGCCCCCTCCACCTGTTGCAACATTTCTGGCTTTCCATCCTCAAGACAATAATATCATTGCTATAGGCATGGATGACTCTTCTATCCAAATATATAATGTCCGAGTTGATGAGGTTAATGTCTATGTAACCTAAAGCTTAATTTTGTTGGTCGAATGTCTATAAATTGGTTTTCTTGCTAACATGATTTATAGAAACCATCATTGGATCATTTTGCAAGTCCAATTTATTGATTTCTTGTGGCAAGCCATTTTATTGCCATCAATGGTGCCATGTTAATGCCTATCAAAATAAAAATAAAAATGGTGCCATGTTAATATTCTCTATCTTCTGTTTGTTCAGGTCAAAACCAAGCTCAAAGGACATCAAAAACGAATAACAGGCCTCGCTTTCTCTAATGTTCTTAATGTGCTGGTATCTTCAGGTGCTGATTCTCAGGTAGGAAATTCGGGCATGTTTAGCTTCATCGTCTTGATACTTTGCTGCCCAAAGAATAGAAACATGGCATGGTTGTTATTGATTCGTTGGTGATGCCGTGTCAATGTGGATGTCAGTATCGTCGTTGCTATGGAGTTTCTTTTTTTTTTTTTTCTGCCATTCCACATATATCTCCTTATGACATTGAAGCTTTGAATGTCCAAGCCACCACATTTGAAGAGAGTACCTACTCTTTCACAGCTTACTTCTAGAATATGTCATTTTGGTCTGGAAATACTTAATACGTCTTCTGTGTTTCAATTATTTGGTTCTTCTGGGGACCGGAAGATATTAGCTTGTGCTCTATGAATCATTTCTCTTCATTCCTTGAGTGGTTTTGTACTATGTCAAAATTTTACTTGTTGGACCTGTTTGGTAAGTGGTGCACATTTGTGGCTGTAGCTGTGTGTTTGGAGCACAGATGGATGGGAAAAGCAAACGAGTAAATGCTTGCAGATTCCAAGCGTGCGAACACCTGCTCCTCTTGCGGATACCCGTGTGCAATTTCACCAGGATCAGATTCACCTAATGGCAGTCCATGAAACTCAGATAGCCATATATGAAGCTACTAAGCTGGAATGTCTTAAGCAGGTGAAGCATTTGAATTATCCCTTTTAAATTCAAAGATTGAACATCTAGGCTAGCTAGAAGCTCAAGTGTCCAATGATGCATCATTTTTGTTTACTTCTGATGACCATAAGTGTTGAAACTTCAATTTCCTTGCCGGTTATATGTTTCCAGTGGTAGTATTATCCACGCTTTGCATTTGTATTCTCGGATATGTGTCAAAAACAGCTTGAAAGAGCTGGATTTTTTTTTATAAAACTTTTGAGTAGCTTCATTATAATGCTTTTAGCTTTGCTCTAAATAATCAACTCTCTCTGGAATTCCAGCTGCAACAAAAACCATATGACTGCATGCCTTGAAATTCTTGGTTAATCACGTTATAACAAAAAAGTGGCTTTCAGGTTGTTTGATGCCTGTGTTAGTAGTTTGGCCCATAATTTGATTTCAATACTATCTTCTTACACTGATATTTTCATCCTGTTTTTCTCCGATAGTGGGCCCCCCGTGAAGCAAGTGGTCCGATCACACATGCTGCATATTCCTGTGATAGTCTATCAATATATGTCAGTCACGAAGATGGAAGTGTTGGTGTTCTCACTGCTTCAACACTCCGATTGAGATGCCGAATTAACCCCAATTCATATCTACCGACCAACCCAAGGTGCAATTTTCCCTAATGACTTTATGAGCTGACAATATGGATATTTTTTTAGAGGATCTCCAGCAGCAGGCCTACAAAAATGTCAAAATCCAAAATAATATTGTCGGTTTAGTTATGATTTCATTACTAAAGCAGACTCAAACACCATCATTAGATTTTCCTTTCTCACTTTCCAAATTTGGAGAAGAGAAACATCCTACACGCATCAAAACAGTATGTTTATATTTAGTTTTATCCTTTTCAAGGTAAAATACTTTTGCATACAAGACAAATTAATAGATGAAAATATAAAATGATAACTGAAGATGCTGCTGAAGTACACTACAAAAACTTCATAAAGAAAGTGGCAAAATGCAGTTTTGGTGTGAAGTAGACATGTCTGCTGGAAATGCTCTTACCTCTGTTTCAAGTTTCTAACTGTTAAATTTGCAGCTCGAGAGTCTACCCCCTTGTCATTGCTGCACATCCGTCGGAATCTAGTCAATTTGCGCTAGGACTTACCGATGGTGCAGTATACGTCCTTGAGCCACTAGAATCAGAAGGGAAATGGGGCACCTCTCCTCCGCATGACAATGGTGCTGGTCCTAGCACCACCTCTAATGCACCCAATTTAGATCAACCCCAAAGGTGAAGATTCACCACCTTCGGCGCACCCAATTCTGATCAACCTCAAAAGTGAAGATTCCAGATTGTACTTCTCTCTCTTTTATGGGTTTCACCGTAATTTTTTCTCAAGCGGAAGCTCAAGATTCTTTGTTTTGGCAAGTGACGCTGCGAATTTAGTTTTTTAGTTCGTGTAGATGTAGGCTACTTTTACCCAGTCTAGTATAGTTAAACGGGGTGTTGGTGGTGTCGCATTTTATTCAGATCCTAGTTCTCCTCACTGGACATGCTTTCTTTTCTCCCCCAATTTGCTCAGAGAAGGATACAAGTCGATTAATTGGTTCATTATAGTTAATAAGATAAGCAAGCTTGGCTGAATTGTTCCCTCTTTCGTGTTCTTTGTGTGGATATGTTCAGTTTAGTTTGTGACAAGATTTCTGCTCATCGTTGTGGATATTTTGTTATCCTGTTTTCTGTTTTCTTGGCAAAGGGTCTCAGTTTTGATTTAGGCTTGTGATAAAAACCAGTATACACTGTTCAAAAAGCATGTTAACATTCTGTGAAGTTAACTGGCTGGGTGGTCAAGACCTCTGGTTTTGGGGTTTGCCTGTCTTAGATTCAAAACTTCTCAGATGCTATCAACTCTTTCGGAGTTAGTACAGTACGTATGGAGCTTTGTTCCGGCTTTAAGTGGGCTCTCCACAAGTGGGCAAAGGGATTAAGGTATTAAGATTAGTTGAGATGCGTATAAACTGGTTGGGACACCTATTATTAAAAAAAAGCAGTATGTGAAGTATATGTAAATGTGCATGATGAGTGATAGTTAATAGTACTCCATTAATATGAAGCCATTGGGTGACAGTTTTGCACACTTTTCTTGCACATTTACAGAGTGCAAATTTGTTCATCCTCGCCTAATGTGGGTGACCCAAACCCTCCATGATTGATGGAAAAGGTGTAGGATTCACCAGAAAGTGATGTCATGCTTATCAAAAAGTGATGGGATCCACCGTAAAATTCCGTGGACTCCACACATTTTCCACCAATCGTAAATACCCCGAGCACAGCTAAACCCGCTGATGCTAAACCGGTCATGCCTAGGCAGAGGGTAAAAATGTGGCCGGAGATAATAGTGGAAGTCAACGGCAGCGTAGCGCTGCTGGTGTCTGTGTGGTCTACATCTGGTTTTGGAGGCTGCGAACGCAGAGGGCTGCCCTGAGAGACCCTTGTCGCCCCCACCTACCGACGACGTTAAGGGTGCAACCGGAACCCCTCGAGAGGGAGGGGGTAGCCGGCAACGGATCACCGGATTTTTGGGAGATACCAGAGCTGCCAGGATGGGGGGTTTAGTTTATTACACTCCTATTCGTAAATAATTATACATAATTTTTGTTGTACTTGTACAATTTTGTGTTTGGATGGGAAAGGAATTTTTGAGAAGAATTTTTGAGATAGTGTTTGGTTGGGTTTTTGAAAATGAGAATAATGAGTTAATGATTGAAGAGAGAGAGATAGAGAGAGAGAGAGAGATAGAGAGAGAATGAGAATAATAAGGTAATGAATGAATAGAAAAAAGTTACTCTAAAAATGATTGGGAAAAGAAAGATTGTTTTTGATTTTTTTTTTAAAAAATGGGATGAAAATGAAACCAAATAAAGCCGCGCCAGATGCACAATCAAACATAATTCTGTTTTAATTTTCTCTCATCATCATTTTATCCAACCCACTTTCTTTTTGCCTCTCTCAATCAAATTTACCGGAATTTAATCGAAACCGGATGATTGTGGATTTAGATGAGGAAAAAGAAAAGGAGAAAAATGCTGGTTTCTATGATTCTATCCCAAATTCCCAATTGAGCATTTGAAGTGAAAGAGAGGAAAGGTGGAAGGAGGGGCTCATTGGTCTGCTGTCTCGAAAATTCTGTCCCAACTCCCTGTCTCGTTCATCCGAGCCGTCCATCTGAGCAATCGAGGGCTTGGATTCGCAGATGAATATGGATGACTCTGATTTGTTTGGAATAATATGAAATCTAAGCTCTCAATTGTTCGGATGAACGGCTAGGATGCACGGGACTCGGAGTTTGGGACAGCGGATCCACAACCGGCTCATTTGTCTTCATTTCTTGAAAAGTGTGGACCAAATCTCGAGTTTTTGTAACAAAATGGGTTTGAATTCTGATTGAAATTATGATTCAATTGATGGAAAAAAGATTAAGCCTATTTCTTTATCTTTTTCTTTCGGGTTCTAAAATTCTTAGTTCTAGCGTCCGGCTCGGCTCTTTTCATTTTAAATAGCTTTTCATTATTAAGAAAATGTATCGAAGATAAAATACGAGCTTGTTTTATAGCAATAATAATCAATCATTGTTGTTTCAAAGTCACTCTACTCACTCAAAGAGATACTAATATTTTTTCCTGTTGACTAATAAATCGACTAATTAAACTCATGTTTCTATAATCAATTCGATTGTTCGATTGGATCTGGGTAAACACCTACGAAAAGATTGTTTGTTACGAAAAGGTCATTTGAATTTATTCCTGGTTTGTTTATTTTATTCTTTAGCGTGAAAGTGCTATTTTGTTCAAATCCAAAATGAATTATAGAATGGAGTACTCCAATAAATAAGATTTGTCAATTGAATAGAATAAGCTTTGTTTGGTACCAAGAAAAAGAAAGGAAAGGAAAGAAGAAAAAAAAAATTCTCTTCCCTTAATTGGTTTGCGAGGAAAAAGAAATAAAAACTATTAACTAAACAAAATTATTTTAAGGGTTAAAATCACCAACACCCCCTCATCTATAGCCGATCCACACATACACCCCCTCATCTAAAAAACCTTGCAACCACACCCCCTCATCTAGCAACCCGTATGAAGTAACACCCTTCTGTAAAAAATTATAATGGAAATTCTCATTTTCCATCCAAATAGATAATTTGTTGCCACATTTACCCTACCTTCCCCTTATAAAACCCTTCCCTCAACCCTTTCCCAGCTAAAAGCCGTCCTCTCCCTCTCTCTTCTCTTCATCAACAACAGCTACATCTCTCTCCTCTCTCCATCAATAGCAGGTACATCTCTCTCCATCAACAACAGCTACATCTCTCTCTTACCTCCTCCCTCCATTACTCCATCACCCAACAAACCAACAATGTCTTCATCTTCCACCAACAGTAGAAATCTAAATCTAGGCCCTGTTTGTGGATGTGGGATTCCAGCCCCACTTAGAACTTCAAACCAAGATCCAAACCGTGGAAGGAGGTTCTTAGGATGCATCAACTACCAGGTAAAATGTTGTGTTTATTATTTTTTTTTATGGCCTACATTTTGAACTGATGCCTCCTCTGGTTTCTTCCAGCAACCGACTGCTTGTGGTTTCTTTTTCTGGGTTGACCCCGAAAAAGACACGGAAAAAGATTTGTTGCGAGCCGACAATGACGATATGAAGAAAGAGATTTCAAAGTTGAAAAAGATGTTAGAAGATATGAGAAGAAACAATCAAGTCCTCACCAAAAAAAATGAGAAGCTCAGGAAAAAGTTGCAATTGTTCCGACAAAAATGCTTCTTTGTGCTAGCTGTATGCTTTTGTGTGTGGTTTGCGAAGACTATTGTAACTGTTCCGAACACGACAAGAACCAAACTTTTTCTGCCTTAGTTACCTGTGGCAGCGTAGCTATGTAATGACCTGTAATGAATGAATGTTGGTTCTACCTCCAATTCTCCCAATGAATGTATGAATGTATGTAATGAATGCTAATTTTGGCATGCAGCTTCTAACATTATTCAGGCAGAATATTATCCAATCAACGATATCATTCAACCAATTTCATAAATCCCAGAATCCAAGCATACCATTATCCAGGAAGAACACAAATCCAGCCATACAATCATACCACACTTAATTCAATAGTACATAATCCCAGAATCCTAAGTTTGTTGATAATTCAGCACTACATACAACCATACCACACTTAAAGTTCAAAGTGCAACAAAAAACATCTTACAGTACTTACATGATCATAATTGAACTTGAAACTTCAAAGTTCAACAAAAAAAAAAAGTCCTAAGCCTTTGAACTATAGCTTCTGCAAATTGGACACAAAAAGAAAAACCAAAAGTACCATATGTAACCCCTTAATTTGAAGACCCTTGTGTGCCACTTGGGCCTGTGTTCCTCTCCCCATACCACCTTACAGTAGTCACATTGGATCCTTGACTGCAATTAAACCATGCTGCCCATCCCTATATTTTCACAAACAACATGTTAGTTATTAGGGTTAATTATTATGACAAGTGGAAGAAATTGAATATCAAATAAAAATGACATATAAGGTACCTGCTCACTGCTTATTCCAGCAGTCCTTCCCATTCCAGGTATGTAACCCCTGCTCACTGCTCCCTTTGATTGACCCCTTCCAGCTGCACCCCTTTCCACTGTACCCCTTGACTGACCCCTTCCAATTGCACCCCTTCCCACTGTACCCCTTGACATTGCACCCTTTGCCACTGCACCCCTAGATTGACCCCTACTCACAGCACCCCTTGACTGACCCCTACTTGACTGACCCCTACTCACAACACCCCTTGACTGACCCCTACTCACCGCACCCCTTGACTGACCCCTACTCACCGCACCCCTTGATTGACCCCTACTCACAGCACCCCTTGACTGACCCCGACTTCACTGACCCCTACTCACAGCACCCCTTGTGCCACCCCTTGCCACTGGTGCCCCCTTACATGTTCTCCTATTATGACCAAGTTCCCCACAATTTCTACACATTAACTGTTGATATTGCTTCCTAACCTGTTCTGTATTATGTGGCTCATCCTCTGCCCTCCTCCTTAGCTTCTTAGGCCTTCCAATTCCCTTTCTTAAAGGGGGAGGCATTGTAAGATCTCCACAGCTCTCAGTCCATAATTTTTTATCTGGAATGGGCAATATTCTTTCATTGTATGTCCTAATGAAGGTATCACAGTGGTAGTAAGAGTGCACATAATCTTCAACTTTGCTTTTGTCAACACCTATTGCAGCACATGCATGAACACATGGTATACCTTTGACATCCCATACCTTACATGTACATGTGTGTGCTTCAATGTCCACAACATGACTATGTCCTACACCTAACACCTCAAAAATAGAGCCCCCAGAGTATACAACCTCAAAGTTAATACCATATTCAACAGCTTTATCCAATTTCTTCTTTATCTTAGGACAGAGATTACCTTGAAACTTGGTGCTCATTTGAATCTTCTCTGGGTACCTTTTCATAAGCTGCCTTCTAATTGTCTCAAGCATTGTCAAAATGGGTTGTTCTCTTGCATCTTTTATCCAATAGTTGAAACCCTCATTACAGTTGTTCACCATCCTATTGCACTTGCTCCTAGGACTGTACATGTGCCTTGCCCAGTACTCAGGTTTTTGCTTGACAAGCCAATCATGGGCTTCTTCATTCAAACTCCTAAGCTCTGCCATCTTCTCATCATAATCTGGTTTTGTGTAGGCACATGCAGCTCCCCACATTAAATCCTTGTACTCTTTTCCCTTATACAACTTTTGGAAATTAGCATATAGATGCCTCACACAAAACCTGTGCTCAACATTAGGTAAGAGCCTTTCAAATGAATTAACCAACCCCTGCACAAGATTAGACAACCAATTGCATAGAATGGATTAGACAAGGAATATAAACCCAAATCAATTACATGCATTATATAAAGGAATATAAACAAAAACTTAGGACTTCACCTTCTGCCTATCAGATATGAAGCACCATCCATTTTCCTCTGGACTACCAATTGCTTCAATCAAGTTCTCCAAGAACCAAGCCCAGCTATCATTGTTCTCATCCTCAACAACTGCCATGGCCAATGGATACATCTGATTATTCCCATCTCTTCCAGTGACATGAATTAATTGTCCCCCATATGGCCCCTTCAGGAAACAAGCATTTGGCCCTATGATAGGCCTACATCCAGCTACAAAGCCTCTCACTTGGGCATCATATATGACAAATATTCTCTCAAATATTGGGTTTTCCTCCAACCAGGGTCTATTAACCTTCAGAAATGCAGTGCTACCTGGGTTAGTCTTCATTATCATCCCACAATAATCCCTTAACCTTTGATATTGTTCTGAGTGGTTCCCTTGTATCATCTCCTCAGCCTTTTTCTTTGCTCTATACATTTTGATGTCAGTTACATTCAACTTCCACTTCTTTCTCACATCAGTTTTCATTGACTTCAATCTCCACTCAGGTGTGTCATGTAATTTCTCAGCATATTTATTTGCTAACCATGAAGAGGTTGCCCATTTATTGTCATATGTTCTTGTACATGAATGTCTACCAGTTATCCTTTTGATTTGGAAGCTACCTTTGTCATGAGTTTTAGATGCATGCAACCTAAACTGACACTTGGGGTTATGAATGCATACCACTGTGACCCTAGTCCCCTCATTCTTGATATACTTGTACTCCCATCCTTCCTTGATATGGTACTCTTTCAATAGAGCTCTAAACTTCTTCACATTAGGGAATAACATCCCACACACCAACCTTGGCCTTGTCATGTCTCTGTCATCTTGAAATTCTTCACAATCATCAAAGTTTCTGCCATCATCATCAGAGCCATGCAGGCTCTTTTGATCAGCACTACTATCACTATCATACAACTCATCAACATAAGGTACACTCTCTTCCACATCAGCCCTAGCTACACTGCCATCCACATCTACCCTAGATAAACTTTTATCCACATCAAGTCCTTCATCATCATCTTTCATATCATCATCAGAGGAATCATTCATACCACTTGTATTATCCTCCTCACTCCCACTATTAGTATAATCTGGGTCAGTTCCATCTGAATCCTCTTCACCCTCTGCCCCTTCCTCAATTTCTGCCCCTCTACCATCTTCTTCATCTACTTGGTCTACCCCTCCCTCCCCCTCCCCCTCCCCCTCATAATCATCATCAAACTAAAAAGGGTCATCCACGTAGACATTTATTTCAGCCCCATACCCATACATGGAAAACATTTCCCTCATATTGGTCTCACTTTGTAACTCAACTCATTAGGTGGTTAGTTGGAGTGCATTGAGGAAGCTTATAAAAGACTTTACTTTGACTTGAACATTCAAATGCAGACAAATTTTCAAGTAGGTCATAGTAATGAAATAAGTCAGTGTTTACCACTTTAGATGTGGCCACTACCCCACCATCATAAGATAGTTTTGGTCCCTCCACTAGTAACTTACCCCTTATGTGAATGAGAAGAGTTGAAGCTTTATCATCACCCATATCCACGAGACTGCAAAAATAATGGGGAACAAACCATCAGACAATTGTGGGACAGGACCACTATACAATCATGAGTAAAAAAGTCATAATACAAATGGGGACCAGACTCTAGGAGAAATCAAAAAATAAAGACCACAAAAGGTTAAACATATCCAGAATGGCAGCCAATTAAAAAATTTGTATACATTCCCAATATGAAATTGGTTCGACACTTTGGAAGGCAGTCAAATATATACAAATGGTTTAGTCAATATTATACAATATGTATACATTCCCAATATGCATTCAACATTAGAAAATTTGAGACTTTGGAATAAAATACTGACATCCTGATTTGTTCGAGAAAAAAAACCCTAAACAGGGTTCGAGAAAAAAAACACTAATATGCATTCCACACGTACAACCCCACTATAAAAACTAATTAAATCACATAAGTACTGGATGTAGGGTTTGTTTTCATACCGTATTTGCTTCGATTTTAAACTCGTAGTCGTATTTCGCAAATCGACGTACTGGGCTACTGGGATTTGAAGTTTATGTTCTCAGAGATGGAGGGAATCGAATGATTTGGAGAGGAGAGATGAGAGATAGAGATCGATCAACCTGGAAGAAGTGGGGCATTGATCATCTTCATCGTATTGTAAACAGACGTACCGTAGAGAGAGAAGAGGGAGTTGATCGTATATTTTGGGGGCTTCAGAATGAAACCCTAAGTCACCTCCCCCTTATAACATAAAGGGCATAATAGTCAGTTCATATAATTTTCAGACGGCGTTAGCTATTTCACATAGCGTAATAGATGAGGGGGTGTGGTTGCAAGGTTTTTTAGATGAGGGGGTGTATGTGTGGATCGGCGATAGATGACGGGGTGTAGGTGATTTTAACCCTTATTTTAACTATAAATTTTCCTCGGTTTTTTTTCCCTTCTTTTCCTGACTACCAAACAGAGCGTAACTCACCCAGGGCGGGAAGCACAACAGTGAGTGACAGAACTCACAGAAGTCCAGAGAGAGAGAGAGAGAGAGAGAGAAATGTCGTCCAACGTGGTGGTTCTAGACAACGGCGCCGGCCTTATAAAGGCCGGCATCGGCGGCAACCTCAACCCAACCGCCGTACTCCCAAACTGCCTAGCCCGCCCTCTCTCCTCCAAGAAATGGCTTCACCTCACCGACGCCACCACCGAGGACCTCACCTCCGCAGCCGTCCGCCGCCCCTTCGACCGCGGCTACCTCATTAACTCAGATCTCCAGCGCGAGATCTGGTCCCACGTGTTCAATTCCGTCCTCAAAATAAACCCTAATCAGTCCTCTCTCCTCCTCGTCGAGCCACTCTTCAATCTGCCTTCAATCCAACGCGCTGCTGATGAACTCGTGTTTGAGGAGTTTGGGTTCGAATCGCTTTTCGTTGCGGATTCGCCGTCACTTGTTCATCTCTACGAGGCTAGCCGCAGCAAGCCGTTCAACGGCGTCGTTTCCAAAACCCAGGTGAGTTTCAAAGGAATGAAATACTTAATACTCCCTCTGTTTTATAGTTCTTGTGTTGTGTAATTTTAAGCATTGAAGTAGCAATTTTGGCCTTTTCAACGAGAAAAAGTAGCACAGATAAAAATAAAAAAAATAAAAAAACAAGAAAAGTAGACATTTTGGAGTATATTTGTAGCTTATGAAGCACGGGTACTGGTACAGGTACAGGTACAGGATAGAGCAACAATCCAAAAAAGTAGGGTACGGGTACGGGTACGGGTACGGGTACGGGTACGGGTACGGGTACGGGTACGGGTACGGGTACGGGTACGGGTACGGGTACGGGTACGGGTACGGGTACGGGTACGGGTACGGCGGGGTACATCGACTTTATATGTATATCTTTTTACAATTTTGGCCTAATTCATTTGATATAACAAGTAAAACATATTTTATAGATAGAAGCAAGATAACAAAAGCTAATAGCACTTGAACTTGAACCCATATTGCTTGATGGACTCATCTTCCTATGAAATAAAGTGCAATAGCGTAATTTTTGTGCATGCAACTATCATAGGTTTCCAGACGGAGAGCAAAAAGATATTTCAAGGCCCATCTAAAAAATCTAACAAATGAATAGATTTTGACATAATAACGAGAGAGAAGAGACATCATAAATAATGAGAGAGAGAGAGAGAGAGAGAGAGAGAGAGAGAGAGAGAGATTAGTCAACCCTGCTCTTGTTTTTCCAAAATCAAGCTCTAGATCTGAGTCGTGGTCTCGAGTTTTGACTTTATCGCATTGAGTTCTTGCATATTAAGGCCAGCAGTTTGAGTTTTTTTTTCCATACGGAATCCCTCAAGTTTTGAAAACTTTACGAATAAAGTACCCAAAAAAGTACCCATAAACTCAAAAGTACCCGGTACGTTTTTGGAGTACCCCATGAAGTACCGGTACCGGAATGGGTACGGGTACGGTATGGGTACTTTGGGGTTTTAGAAGTACCCGTGCTTCATAGTTTGTAAGATAGGGAGGCGGCCTAGAATGTTATGTCAAAAGGAGGTGATCTTGATCATCACTTAACTGATGAGTGTAAAAATCATTACCTTTTAAGTATTTCAACTTTTTTAGGCCATACCATTTAGACTGTCATTGCAATTCTTGGAAGAAGGGTAAAAAGAGAAACTCAATACATTTTGTAATTTGATTTTCTAAAATGGAGATATAATTTAGAACAAAAAAATCAGGTACAAATAAATTGGGACGGAGGGAGTACCATGAGAAAGGGAAATGATTTTGTTTACTCCCCAATTTATGCGTATGCAATTGAATGTTCCAAGTTGGTGTTAATAATGAATACAAATAAGAGTTGCATTAAAATGTGAGAGTAAAAGATTTTAGTATTGGAACCAATGCACTTAAGCTTGAACTTTAAAGTGTAATAATTACCTCTTAACAAGTTAGAATTTTCAAAAAGAACCAAGAGCATGGTTGAGAGGGTATATTAATCTCTGGTTCATTTAATTCACGGGAATATACAAAGACAAAAAAGTGATGTAAAACCACACCAAAGGGAGTGTGAAAATCACTTTGAGGTCACCGAATGAGTTACCAATGAGTGAAATCTAATTAATTGACCAAAGAAAGAAGGGGTTGCTACCAAGGAGTTACTAACTCAATTCTCAATTTTGAACCATGGACTAAATATTTCATTCCAATAGGAGGATCAAAATCTTTGAAATAATTCTCAATTTTGAGCCATGGACTAAATATTTCATTCCAATAGGAGGATCAAAATCTTTGAAATATCCCATCTGACTTCTGTCTTATTTTCCCATCACCAGGCCAGCCTTGTCGTAGACTGCGGATTCTCTTTCACGCATGCTGCTCCAGTTTTCCAGAACTTCACACTGAATTACACCGTTAAGAGGCTCGATCTGGGTGGAAAAGCCCTAACTAACTATTTAAAGGAGTTGGTTTCTTACCGTGCCATTAATGTTATGGATGAGACCTTCATTATGGACGATGTGAAGGAGAAGTTATGCTTTGTTTCGCTCGACGTCGCCCGTGATTTACATGTTGCAAGGTATTGTTATGGTTTCAAATAGCTTCTATTGTGTTGTGTTGCTTGTTTAATGTTTTGTTGTTATTTTTTGAAATAGCTTCTATTGTGTTTTCTTGCTTGTTTTATGTTTGTTGTGCTAGTGAATTGCGAAATGGGTTTACGGGTTTCAGATAATTATGGTCCATAAAGAAGCTGAAAATCACGTGGCTGTGTTCTTTTCACATTTCCAAAAAAAAATTTCAAAAAGATTCTTCCCCCATCTCTCTCCAATCATTATTCTCATTTCTCTCTCTATCTCTCTCCAATTATTACACATCTCTCTAATTATTACTCTTTTCAAAAACTCATCCAAACACTATCTCAAAAATATTTCTCAAAATTTTCTTTTCAAAACTCTCAACCAAACAAAGTGAGTTTGCTTGGTAGTTTTCCTTTTTTTAAGAATTGTGACATGTTCATCAATTTAGTTTGTAGGTTTTACAGCCAGTTTGGCGTGATCCGGTAAGAAGTTATTGGAAACCAGAGAAAAAGAACTATCTTGGTTGGGTTGCAAAATGAGGTGAGAAATGGCGTGAAAGAAAGAGAAATGGAGACAAAGATAACTCTGTTGTTCAACTAGTTTTATTTGTCAGCAGAAATAGTGAGAATTGGTTTTCACACATCAGTCATCTTATTTAGCATAATAGGGAGATTGCCGATCAAATACATATGAGAAAAAGAAATGTTGCCGACGATCGGTTTTTTTCTTTTCTCAAATACACATCAGTCTTCTTTTCTTTTTCTTTCCCTTGTTCTAGTATTTTTAGCTGAGCACATATTTGAGCTCAATTTTTGAATCATGTACAAGTGAACTGTTTGATGACTTTCAGATTTTTGTGATGTTTTCTCGCTTTTAGAAGCTCGAACTTCAGAAGTTCTGGTTCAAAATGTCTAATTTCTAGTTGGTTCAGAAGTGCTTAATTATATTCTCTAATGCCATTGCAGAAAACCTGGGAGGGACAATTACTTCAGGTGCACATATGTGCTTCCTGATGGAGTCACGCATACGAAGGGTTTTGTAAAAGACCCAGATGAAGCTAATCGATATTTGGCTTCAGAGGATGGAGCCCCGAAAGACGATGTGGACTATCCAGAGGTTACAGAAAAAGCTGAGGATCGAAAGAGAGTTGACCTAACAAAAAATGTACTTCCTCATCACTCATCAGCCTCCTGAATAGCTTCCTATCTAGTATGTCATACTTCAATGTCAAACTTTCTTTGCAGGAGTTTAGCTTGACAAATGAACGCTTCCTTGTGCCAGAAATGATTTTCCGTCCTGCTGATTTAGGTATGTTTTAGATTCTAGTAAAGCATTTCCGTTATTTATCAGGCCAATCTGAGTTGTTGTAACCTTTTTCTGATGTCACGTGATGCCTGTTAACTGAAGCCTAAGACATGGACTTTTGTTGATTCTATCGGACTAAGAAATGAACTTATATCTTATTAAATGGTGAATGTATTCATCGGGCCAAACAATAAGTGGTTCGACTGAAAGAGTGAAAGACTTGTGCCAAGACATAAGTAGCTTTTCCCAAAGGAAAGATCAAGTCAATACGGGCAAAGGAAGTACTATTAGATAGTAGCTACCCTCATCCTGCGTATTTTCAAGAAGTGAATTCTAAGAAACTTGCAACATGGCAAGTTTTGTATTACGGATGTCTTGGATGTTATTCTTTTGTATGTGGTTGGGGAGAATGAGACTGAGAATGTTGTAATTTTGATTTTGTGATTAATTTATGTGGATTAAGAGGGAAGGTATTTTTGATGTAATAGATAAATTGCCTAGTTCTTATATGATTGAACTTTCTACTTGTACCATTGGATGTTCTGTAGGAATGAACCAGGCCGGACTTGCAGAGTGTATTGTTCGAGCTGTCAATTCTTGCCATGTTTATCTTCACCCTGTACTTTATGAGAGGTATTGTTGGGGACCTTATTTGGTTAAGTTTCCTGAATCATTTTGCAAACTACTTTTGGAATAAAACTCAAACTTGTATGATAGCATTCATCTTCTAGAAAAAAAAAAAGGGGTTTTCAATTTTTTTAAAATACTCCCTCCTTCCCATATTGCTGGTCTTGTATGGGGAATCCTGGAAGAAATCTTGCTTGAGTTAATGTGGATTATTTCGTTTGTTGACCTGGTATCCTTTACTCTTTGTTCCGACCTGCTTTTTACAGCATTATCTTGACTGGTGGAAGCACTTTGTTTCCTCGATTTGCAGAAAGACTGTAAGCTTTATCTTTGATTCTCGTCCCTGAGTTCTTTCTGTATCATGTGTGATATGTACCTTTTGGACTATATTTGAGATTGATTTGTCTAAATGCAGAGAAAGGGAGCTCCGGCCTCTTGTCCCTGATGACTATCAAGTGAAAATAACAACTCAAGAAGAGTAAAACTCCTTAACATGGAAACTCTCTGTGTAAAGGATGTTACTACTTGTGATTTCCCAACTAATTGAAGCATCCATTGCTTGTGCAGTCCCATATTAGGTGTTTGGCGAGGAGGTTCCCTTCTGGCATCTAGTCCTGATTTTGAATCAATGTGCGTCACCAAAGCCGAGTACGAGGAGCTTGGATCTGCTCGGTGTCGCAGGCGGTTCTTTCATTAAATCTGAAGTATTGAAGGTAGGTTACCCTGATTTCCTTCTATTTATGTTCGACTTGACCAAGGGTGGTATAGAGATGGGAATTTGGAACTTCTGTGCCATTTCATACCCTGTTTAGAGCAAGTCCACCTCATAGGTATTTTTCTTGCCTTTGCCATAATTTGGCAAAATTCAAGTGCACCTACTGCTATTTCTTCCACTTCATCCAGGCCATTTGATTTGCATTGAAAAATGAGATGAGTTTAGCCCAATGGCTAGTATTTTAGAACTAACTGGTGCAACAACATTGCTGTTTTTTGGAATTTTTACACTGTAGCAAGCCAAAAAATGATTTTGGCAATGCCATTTTGGCATCAGCGAGTGGACTTGCTCTTAGTAGTGGGAATGAAGGAAGCATGGTAATGAGCACATAAATTGATTTGGGTCTCTAGGCTTGCCCTCCCTGATGCCTTTCGGCTTTGATTTAGGGGGGCATGGTTCTGTACTAACACGTCCCTTTAGCTCCTCGGTTCTTGGAGATTTAGGGGGCCACTGTTTCAGTGGTATTCTGAGAGCAGCCACTTTGTGCATATTGCCAAAGGTTAGGTCTGTCTCCAATCATCCCCGCCCATACCCCCAATGGCTGGGGACTAGATGGGTTTTGTTATTGTTGTTGTTGTAGTATCCATATGTTGTAAATGAATGTGTACTTTCTTGTCAGGTTTGAGAATCAGTATCCATGTATTGTCATTTGATGCTACTTTGGAGAAAAGGGAAGAAAGGAAGCACTAAGGTTTTCCATACAGGAAGGCCCTACGCTCCTGAATGTATGCACAGTTCTTGTGGATTTTGGGCCTGTTCATATTCAGCATGTTCAACGCAAGAGCGCTCGATCAATGAGCTATTTCGCACTCTTTCAAGGGTGTAGGTTAAGGAGTTCATGACCGTCGAATTTTAATGACGTGCTGGCTTCTTAGGTTTTTTTTCCTGGATTTATATTCAAGGATGATTTGGCTTCTCGGTTTTGGCACAGAAGCAGGATGTTAACTACACAGTGAGGCTCAAAGAGGACAGCTACTTGCGATAACCTTGCAAAATGAAGAATTTCTGGTCAGATAAGTGTTTGGTCAGCGTAGAAGAGATACTGTGGTCGACTCGGTTAGAACTGCAGTCTGCCAACTGTATTTAGCTCTCTGGTGCGCTTAAACCTCCAGAAGACATGATGAAGTTTCGTGCAATAAATTTTCTCCTTTCTTGAAAGCGCAGACTGCTAACAGGATAGAGTTCATACTCATACTTGGCTTTACCATTTTGAATGTAATTCGGTCAGAGCCTCCGAATTACAGAGTATATTGAAAATTTGCAGATTGCCAGTTGCTTTTTGTAAGAGTTCCGCAAACTGAACCTAACATTTGACTGTTCTACTTATATCATTTGAAATACTTAGCGGAGTTTAAATGTTGTCGGAGTACGTGCCTTGTCTTTGATACAGTTTGTGAAGCTAAGCCTAGTCAATTGCGACCAGGATATTCGAAGTAAGAGAAACACCGGAGGTTTTCGTTCTTTAAAATTGTCAGCTATACAGAAAATAGAGATTGATAATCTGATCCGTGGATTAGTGCAGAATAAGGAGGAGAGCAATACAAGTGCTACAAAATTATATAGATTTGTCCCAGTAAGAACACTGACATTGAGGAATCTGATTGTGTACAAATGACTTCTTTGGTATGAACCCTGGTTTTACACCTCTACTAAAAAGAATCACCCACTTCAATGTGGAGCCTTGGACTTAAAAATGAAATATCATCTACATGAGCTTGTACTATCATCTCACAGCAACAAATTCTACAACTCTACAAGGAATCACTCTCTGAAGCTTTCCTCATTTACAGATTTCGACATGTTCAGTACCCCCCATCCATCCAAGATTCTTACTTTTTTCCCGAAATTACGGAATTGCAATAGAATCTCACCAATCATCCATCGAATGCAATTTGGCCCATTTACAGCACGTCGCGAAATCTTGACCAGCAGTACAAGGAAGTGTTGCTTCTATAGTGAATTCACTAAACTGACAAAATTGTTGCCAAGTCACTCGGAAAACGGCTGAGAGTCCATGCACAGATGCACTAATTTTCTTTGGTACTGCCCAAAGTATTCACAAACAGCAATAACGTCTTCGTTTTCTGGATTTAACCCGGGCAAGAGTAACAGGTTTTCCTTGATCGATGAACTTGATTCTTCATCCAAATCTAAGTTGGAGGTGAAATCAGCATGGATTTCGCGACAGGCAAGTATGAACATGGCTGCTGTGTCCGGTAACTGTGCTTCACGAAGTGCGGCCAGAGCTGCTTGTAGTGAGCCAGCTGCTACGTACAAAATGAGAGCCCTATATCCGAGACTCTAGTTAAGCTTCGGAAAATAGATCATCGGAGATATATTATGTGTTGGTGATGAAAGGAAAGAAGTTATACCTCCATATATTATGTTCTGCACGATGAACATGATCGGCCCACCTCTGCAACACCCTGTAGGATCACATAGTCAGAAATCAAACTCATCGAACAAAATTAGGAGTATTTTCCTGAAAGAATTACTTCCTCTGCCCCTATTTGTTTGTCCATTTTAGGGTATCCAACTTATTAAGGAACACACTTGTTGCAATTTTCCAAAAGTAATTTTCAGTTCAAGTTGGACTCATCACTTCAATTCTAGAGGGATGAGCAAAAGGGAAGTACTGTAGAATTGTTCTTGAACTTCTCAAACTGGACATATGATTTGGCACATCAAAAAGTGAAAAAGAGGACAAACAAAATGGAAGAAACGGAGTAAACAGTAAAACACATAATCAATGGGATAAAAATTAGAAAAAAACAGCAATTTGATATCGAGTCAATATGGGTGCTTAGCTACTAAAAAGATGGATGATAATGTTTATACTAAAACAGATAAGAACAGAATCACATAGTAAAGAAATGACAAATGGAAGATGTTGAAGAGAATATTCTTGGTTAGCAGAGTACTGAGTAAGTAACCTGGCATAATCAGATCCTTTCAAATGTGAAGCAGCTAAGGTTGCAGCATCTGTCCAGCATCCAGCATCTTGGAGCTGAAAAAAAGATGAGGTAGAAGTCAAACCACCATAAATTCAACATCAATGCTCGATTTACCAGATTTTTGACATACAGTTTCTACATTAAGCGTATAAATCATCACTCAAAAAACTTAACATTCTGCAAGGACAATAGACTACTCAAGGCTATTCAATAACTTCATCTACCACATCGCATAAAGTTCCTTTTGAAACATATGCGGCAAATATGTTACTATGATCCTGTCAACTACACATTTTGACTTGGTGTCGCTTCTTGCCATCCAGTAGCTTATGTCTTACTTTGCAAATTAGCAAAAGCACTAAGGAGTGTAAACGATACATCAATTATCAGATTAAGCTCTGGTAAAGGAAACATCAAACCTCAAAGTTATGTTCGTTCAATAACAGCTTTGTTCAAACATCAAGTCTCCTCAGATTAAGCTCTCTTAACATGATTACATGAAGCATCAATGTTAGATTCGTTCCATAACAGTTTGAGCAGAAGGATAACAGAAGACCAGTTCAATGCTACGTTCTAAACTATATCAATGTAATACACATGTGGACAGTACTTCAGATGAGAATAAGAAGCCAACCAAAGGAGTCCTCGACAGGCAATCAAATTTTCTGCAAAGGTCATTTTGTCAAGCAAACCTATAAACCTATACATCTGTGATGGACTAAGGCATGATCAAAATGCATCAACCAAAAATCTTAAATTGAGGGTGAGCCAAACAAGATGCTTGTTCTACCATTAAACTTCAAGTAAAAGCATACTAGAATCTGAAGCTGATTACAAAAGGATAAATAAACAGAGGAACTTCCAAAAATAGGGCCTAACCTGAGAACAAGCTTCTTGATACCGTCCGACAGCACAGAGAAGATGTGTTCCAGACAATGATCTGTCTGTCCTAACCATATTGGCTGCTGTTACCTGTATCATCACAAGTAGTCATGAGATATGGAAAAGCTCTTATTGTGCTTAACTATTTCCTTCTATCTTTCCTTTATTCTATGAAAGGATGATTTATATTTCATAGAGTAAACATAAATCACATCAAATCAAATCATCAAAGTTTACCTTCACTGTCAGTTCAAGCAGAGACTTCGACACAGCAGATGAAAGAGCTACGGCCCGCAGAGCATTTGCATAGAAGTACGTGCTCTCTGGATGGGTGGAAAGCAGTAAGCTAACAGCAGCTTCTAAATTACCAACTGAAACAAGCCTGTTCAACGAGGAGATGAAATTTATAACAAGCCAAAAAGAAAGCTTAACTGCATAGGACAATAAAATGGTGCTTTGAAATCAAAGTTTGCTTTCACCGATTCATATGTACATTTGTGGGGAACAAGTGGAATGTGGAATATCTCGGGAACCTATTTGCCTTTGATATTCCCATTTCGTTTTTCATTCTCACTAAAGTATGGATGCGGGCCATGCGGCGATGCTGTTTCTCTTGAATTACATAAGAGAGAGGAAACGTAAAGACGAAAGATATGAAAGCGGAAAAAAATGAGAGGAAATAATTACTTGCTTTTGGTTGGTTCGGGAGGGAGATATGAACATGAATACGTAGGCCTTGATGACATCCATCATTTCTTGGTCACTTGTACAAAAAGTACAGGTAATTCCATTGCCTACCCCTCCATGAATCCAACATATTAAGTAGCATAAGTACAACTATCGCGTTTTTTTATGACACGACTATCACGTTTTTTTGTGACCACCTTCAACAATAACGAAAGGGACTATCCGTCTTTTATGACCACTAACTAGTAATATATCTTATTTCTCTTCCAGGACGCAATACTTCTATCTGACGCAGATCTGAGAAATTTTCAGATTTGTTTCTGTTAGTCTATACTTCTTGGAGTTTAAAAGTCTTGTTACAGGTTTGCCACATAGTTGTTGAGGTTACTCTTTAAATACATCTGGAGACTGCAACACCTGTACATAAATATCACGAGTGCCTGCGAAAGAATAGCTATGAATCCTAATTTTGTGCAATTAAACTAAAAAGTTAATCAAAATACTGTTAGGGTACAAAGACAAACATTTTTACGCATATTACTTTCTAATTCTAGAGCTTCATTTGGGGTAGTAAAAAAGGATAAAAAGTTAGTAAATTTAATATATCATATGCTGGTTGACAGAGCAGCAGGCAAAAAAGATTCTTGTAGCCGATTCCAATTGATTGGGATACTTATTGTTCCCAAAATGACCACCAAATGGCAGCATGGCACGAGGCACTCGGTATTAGGAACAGTGGGTCTATCATGACAAAACGATGGTCTAGTCTCAAGTCAATATGATCAACAGCTGAATTTAGACACCACTGAGGTGGTAGCCTAGTTGGCCAAAGTGAGTGGGATAAGATTCTCCTCTCTCCTTGTGCATGGACCACCCAGGTTCAAATCTCTCCCATGCCATTGCTGGGACTTGTGTGGATTTGCAAGGAGGGCCTTTGGCCAACTAGTCACCTAGGTGATGCTGTGGTGATGGCCTGTCTTATTCGGATAGTAGCTATGGCTCAACCGGACATTCCACAGCGGGTCGGGAACCCCAATGGTCACGCCCATGGGGGGTTGCTACGCTGGTCGCCCCTTCCCACCCTTTTTGCCGTTCAAAAAAAAAAAACAGCTGAATTTAGACAGCCCCACCATCCACCATCATTATAGGAGAGGTTGACACACCTCAACTAGTTGCCTATATTTTAGGAGAGGATTGGGCGATAACCTACAAGCGACGCATGGAAAGACCAGGTAATTTTCAAGAAATTTTTATCACCTATCTTACAATTTGAACACGGATCAGATTCTGAAAAATAGGGATAGCAATTGCATGAAGGAAGCATGGTAATGAGCACACAAATTAATTTGGGTCTCTAGGCCTGCCCTCCCTGATCCCTTTCGGCTTTGATCTGAGGGTATGGTTCTGCAGCAAAACGTCCCTGTAGCTCCTCGGTTCTTGGAGGTTTAGGGGGCCCACTGTTTCAGTGGTACTCTGAGAGCAGCCACTCGGTGCATATTGCCAAAGGTTAGGTCTGTATCCAATCGTCCCCCGCCCATACCCCCAATGATTGGGGGCTAGATGGGTTTTGTTATTGTTGTAGGGATAGCAATTGCATGTTCAAACACGGGACATGTGGCACCCGCACAAGGCTTGCTGGAGATTATGGCTCTATTTTTCAAAAGGTCAAGCTCCCATTCACCTAAAACATGAGGGATATGACCAAGAATGGGGATCATGGGTCAAGAAGTGGTAGAAAATGGGGACATGTGGCAGGCATAAAATCATTGTAGAAACTGGTCCTTGGACCAGTTACAGGTGACACAACCCTGAGGTGAGGCTTAACCAAGACCGTGGCTCAATGGAAATTGGTTCCAGGAGAATCAACTGCCATTTATACTGGATATCCACAGGAAATGGGGTCGATAGGTCCGAGAAAGTAGAACTGGTTGTAAGCTATAACATAGTACACTTGGTGACTTGTGAAGGCCCACCCAAGCTCATGGGACATCCTTTACAGAGCCCCAGCTCCCTTTAACTACCATTGACTTATTCAAAGGGGGCCACAAACATAAATGGGAAGACAAGCCGAAAAATCACTAGGACTTCTCATTATTGGTTTGATGCAATTCCTAGTTTTCTTCATGCTAAATTTAGTTCCATTACCAATTTTCAGCAAGGGTTGGGAATGGGAAATTTGAAGTCCTTGACATGCAAGGTAAGTAAGAACCATTTGTGGCTTAACTCCTAGGCCACAAAGTAACGCTCAATTAGAAGTCAAATTGACATCCCTGGGTACAATGCCAATTGGATCGCATTCTGTTCCTAGCACACAAGCATACCACTCATGCCTAAGGGGCTCGCCCTCCCTTGTATGATGAGAAGGGGGTGGATACAAGCCTTGTTTGGTACCTAGCATAAGCCAATTAGAATGTGGACAACCCCCACAAATAGTCAGAAGTCCTAAAACAGTAAATATAATCCAAACCAAGTAAAACAGAACAAACACATTGGTAACAATACTAAATCCTAAGCTACATCACATTTCTTGGGTAATAATAGGAGCAATGTTAGTTAGCCTGATATACATCACAGTACTCAATTGCTAATAGCTACAGATTTTGAGACTTTTGGCGACAACATGGTACCCAAATCAAACCTCGCATTAAGTCCCGGGTCGGCTACATGAATCCTTTCTCTCGATTGACATTAGTGGTGACAGCATAGTATTGGATCCTGTGAGATCTTCGTTTTAAGTCTCCCCATTAGCATCTCCAAGAGCCAAGCATGTTGCACATGAGAGCAGGTGTTGGACAGCTAGACACACGTTGTTGGGCATGTTTCGTAATAGTAATAGCTTAAGCTTTTAAGACTAGTTGTGATCTACCACAGAGAATGCAATCCTAAGCGAGTCTAGTATTCCGTCAACATGTTTAGTCTGTCTGCTTTCAAGTACAACAAAATTAACAAAGAATGAAATAGAATACTAACTCGTGTACACGGTTCTGAATAGCTTCTTCGCTGTCCAACTTCTCATGCCAAGAAATACGCTCACTTGCACTTCCCCACAACTCTTTTTGCTCAAAAGCCATCAACCTTAGTTGACCATTACTCTGCTAACCAAATTTCCCATCTTAGAATAGAAAATAAGATATAGCAGAAGCACAAATATTCCTAGAAGATATTCGCAAGTAGAAGATCCTCATGCTTCAGTGCATTAATGGTAGAAGCTAATCCAATATGTCCAAAATCTGTTCCTCAAAAACTAGAAAATAAGAATAATCTTGATGCTATTATCTATAACTTACCAATACATCAGTATCGGAGATTGATTTGCCCTTGGATGTTATCCTACTCAGCATAGATGTATCATCAAGCTCTGGATTTGATGCTGGTTCAGGGGCTTTCTGCGAAGACTTATTAACCAACTTGTTCAGCAAATGGTTAACGGCATTAGGTAACTGTAACCAGAATAGAGCTTCTGTTGATTCACCGAAAATAGCAGCTGCAAAAGCAAACCTCGCAGCACAACCTTTATTCACAATAGAAGCGTATAGTCTTGCCCTCTCATCATCAAGTATGCAGCCTACAACCACAAGCATTGGAATAAAATGTATTGACAGCCAATAAAATGCAGAAATGGGACAAGATTGAAACGATAAGAAGCACATATACGAACAAGGGACATGAACTCCACACGTCATGAACAAGCTGACATGTTATAAATCATAGTAACATTGTAGATGCACGAAAAATAATAATCGCCTAGTAAGTATTTATGAACTAAGCATTCATAGCAGTTTGGACCCTTGTCCAACTTTTTAAATTGGATATTTTTAACTTGTCCTTAATGTTTCCCTAGCTTGTGCAACTTAGATTAATACAAGTAAAAATCGGACACAAATTTAGGCACGCAAGACAACTTTAAGACAAGGACATATGAGACCGGGAGATGTGTTTGTGCTTCTTAGTTAACACGAAGTACTATCATCAAGAAAAGATCATACCCACCTTCAGTTCTGTAAGGCTCCAATATCTTAAGAAGCAACTCTGGAACTACAGGGTCGCCAACAGCAGGTGAATTGATCATATAAGTACGAAGATCTCCAGTTGATGCAGCAGTTCCCTGCCACTTATCCATGGCTGTACTGCATGTATTCAACCACGCAGGCTTCACCCCTAGTTGAAAGATCATACGCAATGCCTGTAGCAAAGAAACAAGAAAACTTAAGTTGGTAACGAAATGTACAGAATAGTTAACTAAATTCTCCAGTTCAGAAATACGAGCAAATTGTGCGGGTTGGTAGCTCTCCCAGCAAAATCATCTTGTGAACATCAATAAAATTAGCATAGGACCAAGAACTTAATAATTGGATGCTCAAGGATAAAAATAGAAGGAAAAGTATTACCAAAGCATGAGGTGTAGGGAGCAATATGGGGGAACACAAAGGCATAGGTCGGAATCTCTCTTTCATGGATCTAGGCTGGGGTTCATATCCAACTCTTTTGTCATTTCTGCATGAAAAAAGCAACAGATTCAATCTGGAACTAATATCAATTCCAAAAGCAGTTAAATGAGCCCAATGATTTTCCCTAGTAACAACGAGAGAAAAGCATGTTCGATTAGAAAATCAAAGACTACAAACATGGGAGTTAACAAAAAGTTAATTACAAGATTACTGCGATTTGTCAAAAACACACACACACAAGATTACTGGGGCAACATGCAGTTGTGAATTTGGTCGTCACCATAACTCTCCTAAAAGCATCTCAGTTGAAAATTCGTTAGCCATTTTTCAACTGGATAAACAACCAAGACATGATGAATGCAAGGTTAGCCAACTCACTAAACTCATCAAAGGTTAGCCACAATCCTACAACTACTATTTATAGATATCAGCACTGGTTTGTCCACTGGATCAAAATAACTTTTGAACCACAAAAGGATCTAAGTTTTCTATTTGGAGTCTAAATCCCAGTACAATTCAGATGGCTTAACAGCCAATATGTATCTAGGTAAAGTTGAAGCCAACCTAATAAAATATTTCGGGGCAGTTCAGTCATGATGAATCCCAAGTAGAAAGAGGTGATTTGCTAGGATTCTAGGTGGGATCCTGTATCCTCCTTTCACCTTCTCCACATTTCCACATACACACGAGTGTCCCCACATACAACATACTCTTCCATTATTTGGCTTTAAAAGCAAGATTCCAAACCATAATGAAGGCTTTCGCCACGAAGTTCCAGTAACTACAAGTAGGAATTTCCAGAAGCACAAAATTAAAAATCAAGCCACTAGCAACGCCTTTCAATTAATAATCCCTAAAACAATTCTTCAAATTTTGAAATCCCTCCTACCAGCTTTCATAATAAAAAGATTCACCATAAAACCCAAGGTAGGCAATATTACTCAGTTTTCTGGTGCTGTCATAAATCTCTCTGCCAAACCTAGGATGTTTACTTCTTTTCCAAGACTTGCGCTGCAGATGCCATTAAAGGTGGAATTCTGAACTCTCTCTAAAGGAAAATGAAACTTAGCATTCGGCATGCTAGGTAGTGAAAGAAATTACTGATACCCAGTGAAGTCATTTGTGGGTGGAAATGGTGTGCCAATAAGGATAGCCAACAAACCTTCTTAGATTTCTTGGAGGGTTCCAACCTAAAACCAATTGGCAATAGGTGGAGTAGCCTCTAGAACTTATTAACCAAGCTTGGGTGGCTTAGATAGGCGATGTGGAATAATCTAACACTCCCCTCACGTGCAGCCCGGATGCATGTGGAGGTATGAATTGAGGAGCCCAGGAGATTTGACTCGGGCAAAGGAGACTCGACCACGTGAGATGAGGACACCCAAGACCTAGCTCTGATACCATGTTATATTCTTGGAGGCTTACAACCTAAAAGGCTAAAACCAATTGGCAATAGGTGGAGTACCCTCTAGAACTTATTAACCAAGTTTGGGTGGCTTAGATAGGCGATGTGGGATAATCTAACAAACCTAAAGACATATTACACTTCAGTTTTGGACAGCATATTTTCTTGGATGCCAATATCCCTAGATGGGTCTCTTGCTCAAGAGAAAATAACAATAATGGTGAAGGAGCAACTTATTAACCAGAAAAGCAAAGACATTAAGGGCAAATGCTTTAAAATAGAAAAGAGCATTACAGATATCTCAATCGAATTGGGTCACATACACATTAACCTCAACAAGGCGAAAGCTACTGTCAGCTCCAGCAATGCATAATACCAGCGGATCGTTCTTATCAGTACGCAAAGGCAACCAGTCAAGTTCCAGGACAAGGGTTCCAGGAAGTTGAGGTTGTAACAAGGAATTGGCTAAGGGATCTTGTGAGTCCTGCATTTGGTAAACAAGTCATGAAGACCAAAGGCATTCATAGAAGTAGATCACTTCCAGTAGAATCTCACAACAAAATAAACAATTTCTATGCATTAAATTTGCATACACTCAGTTCAAAACTCAAAAGGAGTTAGGACGTCCACCAAATGATGAAAAATCCCTACAGTGTACTAGACTGTTGGGCATAAAAGGATGTTTATGTGCATATGAGAGTGGATAACTAGAGAAACACACTCTTTACTTTTCTTTCTTATTCAACAAGGCTTTATCGAGTCAATCCTAAACAAGTCCACTTGGCAGACACAAAGATTACTTACTGCAAAATTAGACATCAATGCTGATGGTCAAAGATAATGGCCCAAACAGTACAGCGAATGAGAATAAGATATGAGTGAAATTTCCACACTTACCAGATCAAATACAGAAAATGTATTGTCATAAAACAGTACAGCGACACGCCCACGGCTACGATCTCCAGGGACAACAGGTGAGAACTTGATTCTTCGGATACCTTCCCTGTGAGTGTTAAACGACGAAGATTGCCCAGTTGTCACATCCCACCAACGTATGTTTCCCGACCTGTCCCCCATAACCTACGTTGTAAAGGTGTCATTGCCTCCAATTGTGGACAGCATCATGGGTAAATTGAAGATGGTGACGTTGCAAAACAATTAACAAATTCAAATTTATGGTACATACTACATGAGGTAGGCGGTAGGCCATGGCTGTTATCAGTCCCTCTGATGAAACAAATGAAGAAGATGGCCATTTCGGTCTGCAAATAGAACATTATGAGATGATGCAACCTAAACTAACATATAGTTATCATCATTAAAAATAGCTATAAATAGAATGAATTCAACTGGAGTATTAACAAGTTTTGAGATATCAATATGAAAGTATATGTTTCTTTTTTCCTGGAAATAAAGGATAGAATTTTAACAAGACATAAAGAGATGGTGACATGGGTTCAGATCAGACCAAGACCTTGGGGAGAAACAGAGATCCATTAACAACAAAGTCTTTTCACTCAAACTCATACTCGTTCAAAATTCACTGCTTTTAAAACAATGCCACAAGTACCGAAAATCACTTTCATTCAACAAAGCAGAGAGGGCTATGCAACACTTGTTAGGTCCAACCACAAGCATCTACACTTCAAGTTTGGACTCAAGTTGGCGGGAAGATGTAGAAAACCGAAATAGTCAAATCTGGAGCAAGTTGTTCAACCAAATCAATGGATGTATGAAAACTAAGAAAAACATCAAAGAGGGTATTTCTGCGTGGTGAGATGAAGAAAATGTGTAATCGGGCAAGACAGGTACATCAAGTGGTTTCAATTTCACTGGAGGTGAGGTCAATTTCACTGGGTGGTACTAAGAACTAACTATTATAGTTTAAGGCTTTAAGCTATGCAAATGTTGTGTTAATCGACCTGAATCCCTGATGGAGTTAAGCATAGTACCATCACCACCTTTAAAGTACAACCGTTATGCAATAAAATTCACCCTTTATTGCCTGATCTGCCTACAATCAGCGCTGCAATTAACTTAATTCTTATTCTAAGGATGCTCATATAGCGAAGAGGTAAAAAATGAAAGCGCAAACAAGTACACAGCTACTTTAAATTTCACAACATGACAATAAAATATCAGGAGAAAAACTGAAACGGTGAGACTCACTGAACGACACAAACATGAGGTGTTTACAAGGTTACATTATGCATGTTGGGAGCACTTATACGACCATTGTAGAACCAAGAATCCCTATGTAACTACCTAAATACATTGTTCTCCCAGTGTACCTAGGTGCATAAGAGGCAATTATACCTGAAGTCTCGGATCCTTCGTCCATGAACCTCAAAGACTCCTAGTGCACCATTAACCAAAGCAAATGCAAAACTTTCAGACGATTCATCCTGAGATCCATCGGAGCTTGGACCCTCTGCAAATAGAAGTTGCTTTTATGTATAAACAATTTAAAATCAAGGATAAATTTTGTATCCATTAAACAACAACAGCAAATGTCACGTAAGCACATCAAGTAGAACAAACTCACTAGAATCTGTAGAAGTTGCCTTTGTTTCGGAAGATGTCGCAGCTGTTGCAACTGATGTAGGATCTTTCGATGATAATGACCATTGCCTAGAAGGTCCATTTTGAACTGGCCGTGGAACTGTTGGCAGAGTCCACTCCAATACAGTGAATGGAAGAGCTAATGATCTAAGCTACATGGAGAACAGAAAATAATTACTATTTACAAGAGAGCTAAATACATTTATCAAAATGATTACACACCATCCCATTAAAAAACTTATACATGACACTACCAAAAATAGCACTTCGATTCATGATATGAACTAGAGAAAATCCAGATGAAAGGCACTTACCCCAGGACAAGATGTACAAACGATTCGTAACTATTCAACATGAGAACTGTTAAGTGATCAAGTGTCCAAAAGCTTAATACTTTGCTATTTTCTCCTCTCAAAAACTTATCTCCAATTTTTTTGACTACTTCGTCATTCATATATTTTGTCTTTAGTAAATTTTTTAGCAACTTTTTTATATTTATTTTTACTAAATGGATGTATACAGCAGACCTCTATTCAAAACGTAAAAAAGTTTGTCAAAATGTTAAAAAAATTGACTAAAGATGAAAAAATATGCAACTCTATACAACTTTCTAATCTTGGAACTAATCTCAAAATTGACAACCAAACAAACTGTAAGCTATCGGAAAATAGGCCAAATAATGTATATCAAGCTACCCAGCACTTTCCCTCATGTGTAATCCCATCGTGCACATAAACATCCAAACATAGGCAAAATAAAATGTAAAAAGGACAAGCATAATAATACAGCTAATGAAAGCAAACTTAGAGACTTGAGCCCTACAGGAAATGCTGCAGTTGACATGGGCAATTGCTGACAGATTAAAATTGATATGTCAAAGGGATATGGTTTCCGCCAACTTACCATGATGGGAGTCTTTGTCATCGCCCACACCTCTACAGGTGCATCACGAAACAAAATCAAAAGATACCTGCAAAATTGGACGTTGTGAGATAACTGTCACTAAAGTAGATCATGAAGCCGTTATAAGCGAGAAAGGTGTATGGATCTATACCATGATCTATCCCATGACTCATTGTTCTAAAATATTGATGCAGATTACTTGTTTTGAAAGAATCAAACATCTTAAGAAGCTTGACTTCCTTTTTTTATTGGTAATGTAACATTTTGTTTCTTAACCAGCCATTTAAGTTCGAGTCAGTTTAATTAATTAGTCCAATCCGTTTTATTTCAAAGGATAGAAAAATAGAGGCTATTGCTTTGTAAACTTGGCAAGGATAATAGTCAGCGGACTTAGTTGGTTTCAGTTTTTGGATAGCATAATAGCTACTACATGATTTAGACAAAGGGCCGAGATCTTAGGCAGGTTAAGGCCACTCGAGAGAGCTATAAAGGGTTGTTATAGCTTGTATTCAGCAGCTTTTTGAGAGTTCTGTCTAGAAGTTTAGTCAGCTAAAGCAGTTTCTTTAGACTCCCTTGGATTTGACATTGAGAAGTGGATGTTTAAGCTTACCCCTTTAGCTTAATCCGGCTCTCCAATCTACCTCCTGACTATTTTGATAAGCACTTTTGAGTTATTATACTTCTCTCCCAATTAGATGGGTAAGGATCTTACAGCTCAGTTCTTGTATGATCTAGGAATAAGGTAGAAACAAGAAAAACTAACAAGCATCTGAACTTTAGATTAGAAATAAAACCTTCCAGATGATGAAGCCCTTAAAGCTCTTATAGGTGCACGCTCTGGCTTTTGTAAAACCCGAAACGGTCTATTTAGGCCACTTCTAACACAGGTCACTACAAGCCTATTGACATATCCTCCAGTTTTTTCATTCGCCTGCAACATCAAAGTATCACGTCATAACCAGAATAACAAAGAATGAGCAATGACCAAACAAATTAAGCCATCACAGTGATTGAGCAACAAGAACAAAAACAGCAAGCTGGGGACGAAAGGACAGTGGACTCGGAAAAAAATGACGTCATAAACAGGATGAGTATATTCAATTACAGGTCCAATACCTGCGTATAAGAGAATGACACCAGTCTAGAATTTCCAAGCCATCGTAGTCCTCTTACAGTACTGTTGTGGACAGAGAAACTTGCGGCAACCGCACTAGCAGGGACATCAATCACATCAACTGTACCATTTTGTGTTCCCAAAGCAACTAATGGAACAGCAGAAGCAGGATAATTTCCCCCACCTTCACATGACTCCAGTAATTTAGTTATCAAAATATGCCACGTCATAAAACATCTTGTTGACTCAGCAGTCAACAGATAGAAGAAAATATCGGCAGATAAAAAAACTCACGGGCCAAAGTAGCTGTTAAAGAAGGGGATGGTACAGCCAACATGGTCACCGTTGAAGAAAGAAGATGAAGCTGTCCAACTAAGCTGATCTGCAGCAGTGATTTTACCTTTTGAGTAAACAAGGGTGACCAAAACAACTTATGGAAAAAGAAACATGCTATTCACAACTTATTTGTCATCCATTTTGAATTTCACAGCAATGAGCAATCATAAAAAGTCCAATATTGCGTTTCTGGTACACTTGGGAACAAACTAGATACATTATAAAATAAATTAAGAATCACTCCATGCAGCAACAGTAGAACATTGTAAGCACTAAGCACCCTAGAGTAGATGGAGAGAGGAAAGATGGTAGAGGCCATAGAGGTCCACGTGTCCATCCACCATCACCTCCCAAAGATATGCAGGCAAGAAGCCTTGCCAAGGCAAAAGGAACTTCAGTTTGCTCCCCTCCCAGTATTCACCCTCTTTTACACATTGAGGTATCAAATTTGTTTCATAGAACCAGGCAACCAGGCCATGCATGAGATTATAAGTTTGACTCACTAAATAGCTTGCAATTAGATTGGAGGAGAACTATTGCAGAACCACTTCAAGGTAGATCTAAATAAACATTATTCATGTCTTATACCAACAAATGTGTTCTTTTCCTACTCAAAACTATTTGAAATCAAGTTTGATCCAAGTGAAAATAGTCACTAGTACAACAACTACCACAGAACATATTTATGATATCATAATCCCCATATATATAGGAATATCGGAAACAATTGGAAAAGCCTAAACTAGAAACATGGCATTACTCAGATTAAGCACACAAGTACTGCAAAGTTCGTGATGAGGCAGGCTATCCAAATACCTCAGAAACTATTTGTGTCAACAGCAATCACGTTCTACATCTACCTTTACAAAACTGTACCTCACAACAATTGGACATCCACCCCGAGAATGTCACACAACAAGGAAGCTAAGGCTGCTTTTTCCCATCAAATGGAGCTTTCCATTTTTAGGGCCGATCAATTGGGCGTTATGGAGCAGTCACTTTGTGCATATAATGCCAAAAAGTAGGTCTGTTTAAAGTTTCCTTATACTCATCTTCTAATCATGCAATACCCAGCCCGAGAGAAAGAAAGTTTGCAGCACTAATCTGACAAAAAGTCCTTAACCTTAAATGACATTGCTTCTAGGCTGACGGTTGAGCTTCTTGGATGAGGACTACTACCAACATTATTTGCAACATCCGGTGGATGAAGTGCATCGACTTCTTTTTTTTGATCGGCAGGTGCATCTACATCTTGTTCATTAGCTGAAGAAACAACAGTACTAGAATTTGTCTCTATAACCGACACCTCACTGCCTACATCAACAGTACCAGAGTTTCTCGCGTCCTTCTGTGTATCTTCAGGCCCTTCAGCGGTTAAGAGCCAGTTCCAAATGCTTCCGTCATCAGAAATGGATATCAAATGTATCTTAGAAATGAGAAGGGATTCGTCGCAATAATCAAGAGGAGTATTGAAATCCACGTCAGGGGAAGTATGAGAATAATCAGAATAAAGCTTCCCAACATGTTGGAGAGTAGAATCTGATTGGGAAATGACGACTGCAAGAACAGAGGGAGAAGGGACAGATGTGCCAATTGAGGGCATCAACTCTTCCATCATACACATCAGATGCACCTGTTCTCCTCTGTGATCATAGGCAAAAAAAAGTACATTCGCTTAAAATAAGCAAAAAATACAAACTACTCCTATTAGAACTTTCATGTAGCATTCTTAGACATGGAAAGGGAACACAACTGTTGAATTGAAAATAACTGCATATTCCATTGGGAAAAATTAACACACAAGTAGTGGAATCAAGACTCCATTACACAAACAGCAACCTGTAATGCCCGTTGTTGCTAGTAGTAACAATCAACGCATGGTCCATACTCCGTAGCATATAGTATCAGAGTTAGCAGTAGGGCAATCTAATATGACACTTATATAAGACACAAATGAAGAATCAGGCCACAAACTTTGATAACCTCCATCGAGTTGGGAGAGTTAGCATTCCGAAGTGAATCGTCACCATCTCATGAAGCTCAACTGATGTCTTATTATTGTAACTAATCATTCGGTTGCCCGTAAGTACCAGAGTCCAATGGTCAATGTAACATATGCACATAGGCATGTAAATACACGAAATAAATACTCCATAATTTTTTCTTTGTAAATCATGCTATCTTGCTCTACTGGTTCAATGTTCTTTGGAACCACCACGGTTTTCTACCATTGTATTGAACACATATGTTTGTGACGCAAATTTGGCATACCAAACTTGGTGCCTAATTTGGCAGTAACTGCATTGCCAAAATTTCACAAGAAATTGACTCACCAATGGAGCTCATCTTTTGGTGATCCATAGCCATTTCGGCTTACTCACAATGAATGTAGCTCACTGCCGAAGCTGCTCTAATGCAGACTGATATAACCACAGAAAGAGCTTGAAGAAACATGAAAAACTAGAACTCACTACTGAGACTTTGAACATAAAAATGCATATTGAAATCTGAAGCAACATTCCAGAACAACAAGAACAATTCAAGCGAAATCATCAGTGCTTACTCTTTCCGCCGCCAAGCACTAAGCCTCCCGTCGAGATGCAAACAATACACCACCTCCAGATTCGGATCCGGCACCACATCCATAAACTTCCCGCACCCCCGCGGCAGCCCAGCCCCGAACAATGCCGTCTTGTACTGCAAATCAAACACCACCAGCTCCCTCGGAAACGTCACGAACACCACGTGCCTCCAGTGCGGCGAGTACGCCATCCTCGCCACGTACGTCGGAAACACCGCCATTGCCGGCGCTGCCCCCGCCGCCGAAGAATTCTGACCATTATCCCTCTCCAGCCTCTGCAATTCAGACGCATCCGTCGGGATCTGGATCTCCTTCACAACGACCTCGTTTTCCGACTCATCGCCGAGCACAATAACTGATAAGAGAAATCCTTTAAGCCCTAGGGCACAGAATCGTCTCGAATCGAATGGGTCACGTCGGACACACGAGAGGAATTCCGGTGCGGCGTCGTACTTGAAGAAGCAACGACCGGTCGTGGTGTTGTAGATAGAGAGGAGGGAGGGGCCGGAGAGGGCGGCGAGGGAGAAGGAGTCTGGTCGGGTTTGGATCCAGCAGAGGTCTTGGATACCTGATTTGGGGGAGGAATCGGAGTGGAGGAAGAGGAGGGGTGATTTCTGGCGGATGTCGAGGAGGGCGATGCGGCCTTGGCGGTCGCCGGCGGCAAGGAGGAGGTGGGAGGAGGTGGGGTGGCGGGGGAGGGTGTGAGGGGACCAGCGGAGGGAGGTGAGGAAGGGGGAGAGAGAGGAGGAAGGGGGAGGAGGGAGAGGGAGGGAGGTGACGAGTTGGAGAGAGAGGGAGTCGAGGATGGTGACGGTGGAGCCGGCAGCGTAGGCGAGGAGGCCGGAGGCGGAGAGGTCGGCGGATCCGGTGCCGTTTGAGCGGGAGGGTGGGCCAGGGAGGGTGAGGTCGTAGGAGGAGTCTGACTGGGGTTGTTTTTGAATCGACATTTGCGATTCAGTGATTTGATTCTACAATGGTAGATTTACATGTGCTTGATTGCGTTGAGAGAGAGAGAGAGAGATTGCTGTGTGGAGTTTGAAATTGAAGTTCAGACAAATTAAAATGGGTTTCTCTCTCTTCCTTTCTGTGCTGCGAGTTGAGCGCGGGGGGAGGGAGGGAGGGAGACAACTCAAAGGTTTATTACTACAGTACTACTTTGACAAAGAACAAAAAACGTCAACGGTTACTTGATCGGGTCGGGGTCGGACCTATTACTTTGTATAATAAAAATGTGGGAGAAAATATCTAGTGTATCCGGTACATTTTTTACAAGATTAATCTGATCTAATTAGTTATTGAACAACATTTCACCAATTCGATTTTTGTATGGTTAAATTACTCAATGAGATCTATACAATGTACGATTTCAAATATTAATGTGGGCCTTTCATAGCTTGAAAAAAGATAGAACGGGACGGAAAGCTACACCCTCTGTCCCAAATTTCTTGCTCAGATTTAGGCTAGGTTTCCCATTTGATTTTATGAGAATATCATTAAATCAGATGGATGATTTTAGCAAATGAGTAAGCAACTTGCTAAAATCAACCCATTTTCATTTGCTAAATGGGTTGATTTTAGCAAGTGACTTACTCATTTGCTAAAATCACTAATTTAATTTTATGAGATTCTCATAAAATTAAATGGGAAACCCAACCTTACAATTTCGGACACTTCTAAAAATTGATTATATTTAAACATGTAAAATATTAAATATAAAATATAAATCTTATTTGATAAATCTTAATTAAATCTATCAGACAATTTTCAAACTTTATCATTCCTTTATGGCACATGCATGTATGCTCAAAATAATACTTGGGCTTCTCCCCCAATTTTTTTCAAAGTTTTTTTTTTTTTTGTCATTCGATTTACATCAGTGGAGGTTAGCGGTGGAGTTAGTCCAGAAGAGATCTAGAAGTTATCCATAGCTCTAAACCCCAAACGCCTTTATCAAGGCTCGAACTCTATTTTTGCGTGTGAAAAAACCAGGAGATAACTAACCGCTAGGCTACAATCTCATGAGGTACCAAATTATTACACTACTATTTTTGTACAGAAGTATAAAATGAGCCAATGAAACACAAGCCACCCTCAATAAGCCCATCTAACTAGAAGGCCCCATCTGGATCAGCCCAAGGCTTGTGCAAGCTCTTTCATGAATAGCTTTGGAGCCTGAGTTTTGTATACAAAAAGTAACACAAACTACAAGATTCCGACTTTATATGGAAGCTATCAACACTAAGTTCTTTCATCCAGAGACCAAAACAAGAAGTGCACCAAATTTGACTACAATAATGCACGGTGCATGTCTCGAGCCAGTTTACGCGAACATCGAACTACTAATTCTTACAACCCCTCCCACAACCCTTTTAAAGTTTACAAGTGAGGTGAGGTGGCCTCAAGAGTTGCTGAGAAAGAGAAGTGCGTTAAATTTGACTACATTAGTACTAATGAACTCTGGAGAGGTAACCAAAATCCCACTTATTATAACGATAAAGTGTGAGAGTGTCAAATTTACATAACAGAATTGAAAATTACAAGTATAAATTTGAATACACAAAAAGACACTAAGACTGAATACACAAAACGACACTAAGACTGAAATAAATCAAGTAATACATAAGCCTCCCTAAAAACAAATAACACCCCATGACTAGAATGTAGTACTAATGAATTAAAGAAGAAAAGTTGTGACAATGGACAAGAACGTGACACAAAACAAGCTGATCACAGTGGTAGACGGAGCCGCCGAGCTAGAAGAAAGTGGCCCACCGGCAGTAGGAGAATGTGCATTAGGTGGCTCCGCGATTGAGCCTGGTGGAGATGAGGTTGCGGTGACGTTGATGGCGAGCTTTTGGCCCAAAAAGCAGTGGCGCGGGTACGTGCTCGTGAAGAAATAGCTGCCGGCTGTGGTGAGGGTGATTTTTGCAGGACTGGTGGTTAGGATGGTTATTGGGGTGGCGGTGTTACATGAGTCGAATGCTGCTTGCGTTACCTCTGCTACGTCTTGCGTTCCGTTTGGAAAGTTGAAAACTGCACCACCATGAAAAGAACAAATAAATTAGAACTAACTTTACAAGCGAAAACTAGTGATATGATAACGGAAATATTTTCGAATTTTTCTAGCTAAATAGTGACTATAAAAACCACATGACTATGAGGATTCAGGTTTATTGCAATTGCCTAAACTTATTTTATTTAAGTTCGCTTATTTCCTTGTTAGTGAATTTATTTTAGAACTTTAGGTTATAATATTGGACTTCTCAAAATCGTCTCAATGAGAAAAAATTGAAAAGTGAAAAAAATTGAATTTAAAAAGTTTAGAAAAGATGAAATAAGTAAAAAAAATTGTCTGGTTTACTTAATTGTGTCTTTAATTTTTACTTGTTACTTTTATTTTTATAATTTCTCTCCTCAAGAAATTAAAAATTTCTATCCGAAACTAAGTTTAGAACATAGTTTAAGCCAAATAAATAAGCTAAAGCAAATAATTTGAGCAAAATAACACCAAATATTTTGATATTTATGCCATTTTATATTTGTTATTTCGTTGTGGGTATTAAATTTCTTTGGTTCAAATGTTTGGTAATGGAGAAAAATTCGCTCTTTCCTTTTTCTTCAGTGCTACCTTTTTTATTCAATTATTCAATACTCCAGGAACGGCGACACATGACGCCCCAATTCATGTTTCGATTACACATTTGTGTCTTGGGAAGAAGAGTTGGGACATTACGGCCCGGGTACTGAATAACCTCTCGTAAAAGGACTTCTCATTTTGCATTGAGAAACAAAGAAATGGAAAGAGAAAAATCATACCTAGAGTGTCTCCAACAAAAAAGGTCTTGTCATAAGCCCAAGCAGAATAAGCTATTGGGCCACCAGGAGGCACAAGCCACCCCAACTTATCCCCCACAACATAAGTCACCGGAGCTCTAGGCGGTGCGGGCACGGGAGTGCTTGGCGGAGGAGTGGGACCAGATGTAGTACTGGCCATAACAGTGATAGCAAGCTTTTGACCCAAGAAGCAGTGGCGCGAGTACGTGCTCGTGAAGAAGTAGTCGCCGGAGGTGGTGAGTGTGATCTTCGCCGGACTGGTGGTTAGGACGGTGGTGGGGGTTGTGGTGTCACATGAGTCGTATGCTGCCTTTGTTACCGCTGCTACATCTTGTGTCCCATTTTGGAAGTTGAAAACTGCATAAAAATTATTACAATGTTTTAACTAGCCGTAACGGGATAATGGTAACGATAACCATCGAGTACTGAGGACCGAATGATACATAGTGAGAATCTTGTGTAACGATCGTGAATTTTCGGAATATTAAATATATGCATAGTCAATATCCAAGAAAATTAGATACATAGACCTCGTATGTAACCAGGAAAACTCACACCAACTACGACGACGAAACAAAGTCAAGAATGACTTGAGAAATACTAGATTTTTATTTGATTGTCAATTTCACAACATGACTATTTATTTAGGAAATTGATATTTTTTTTGGATGGACGCTGAGAATTCATAATACTATAGCACGTGTCAACTAATGAGTGTGACATGACAACCCAAGTCATGAAAATGAGTGGTTAACATTTTATGTAAAAATTGGGAATAAAAATACACATAAATGACAAAATCAAACTTGTTAATTTTGACAAGGAAATAATGATTTTTGAAATTTTTTCCTTCCTTTCTACAAGTTCCAAACAATGCCTTGAAGAGGAGAAAAATTTGAGTGCCGAACAAGTACAACGCAGCGATACCCGTCACGCATCTCGATTGTCCAAAAATGTATTGGACGGTCCAGATAAAAAATTATTTAAAATCCGGACAATTGATTGCGGAGATGGATAACTGTGATGGGACGCTAGGGAAAAAAAATTTGTTCACCCTCACCAAAAGATGGTGAACAAAACCCTTACCCTGATTGGTTGAAATGGCGTGAGGTCCACAAAAAATAGTGTGGATTCCACCACAATGTGATGTCATGCTTACCAAAAAGTGTATTGATTCCGTGGACCCTACACCATTTCAACCAATCAGGGTGAAGGTTTTGTTCACCCTCTTTTGGTGAGGGTGAACAAATTTTCACTCGACGCTAGGGGTACCAGGTCAGATACCACGGGGTTCCCTATTTGCACCCAAAATTTCCTTCTCAAAGAGTAAGAGATTGAAAATTGAAATATATACCAAGGGTGTCTCCAACGAAAAAGGTTTTTCCAGCAGCCCAAGTAGAATAAGCAATAGGACCACCAGGAGGCACAATCCACCCCAACTCATCACCAACCACATAAGTCATCGGAGCTCTCGGCGGTGTCGCCACCGGAACCATCGGAGGTGGTGGTGGAGCAGCAGTGGGGCCGGATGTCCCGGTGACGTCCACGGTCAACTTTTGGCCCAAGAAACAGTGCCTGTCCATGGTACCAATGAAATAGTACAACCCAGCGGAAGTAAGGGTAATATTGACCGGACCAGTGGTTTGAAGGAGAATTGGGTTGGTGGAATTGCATGCGTCGTAAGCTTCTTTGGTTACCATGGCTACATCTTGCTGTCCAGTTGTGAAGTTGAACACTGCAAAAAATTGAAAAAGGCAGATAAGTAACACAAAATAAAATTTTAATTATTTATTTATTTTTCATATGTAGCACTACTTGTTTAGTGTGAATTAGATTACTACAACGGGAATCGATGCTTGTTCATCAGCTCGAATCCAAGATTTTTAAGTTGGTATATGACAATTGGAGTACTGGAAGTCTAAAATAAGCTTCATTTTCGTAGATTTCCATTTTAAAAATTTTCCAATATGCTAGAGACACAACACACTCACATTCACATGTACTTCCCGCGTGTTGCAGTTTAGTTTTCTTGTTTCTATACCTATCTTGTTTTCGAAATAATTTTCCAATATAGATACACACATGTATGATATATGTGCATAATACGTACTGAGGATGTCGCCAACATTGAAGGTTTGCAGGGAGGCCCAAGTGGAATAGGCGATGGGGCCGCCGGGAGGAACTATCCACCCCAAGCTGTCTCCGACCACATGTAACTCCTGTGCCACTGTAGTTTGATGAAGAGCGGCCAAAATTGTAGTAACAAAAATGGCTAAAGTGAGTCTTTTGGCCATGTTTTATGTGCTTGAAGATGAGAGAGAACTGAAAGATGAGTTGGATCGATGCATATTGACCTTTATATAGATCTCTTTTTGGGTAGATATTGCCTTGGACAAAACCCCAAAAATATTTGACAATTGATGGATTCTTCCTTTGTTTTTCTTTTTAATTTGATTTTTTTTATCCCATCTCGTTTGTCCAATGTCCAAAGTCAAAGTTTCGTTTCCCATTTGTGTATGTGATAGACAGACCGAGAGATGAAATTATTTAATAGTTCTGGAGCAGTGCCGGCTCAAAAGTTTAGGAGGCCCGCAATGAATTTCTTGAATGAGGCCTTCTAAATATTTTGAATACAAAAGTTGCTCAAAACAAAGTTTTCATAATAAACCGCTTACAAAAATTTAGAACATATATCCAGAAATGAACAATCATTACAGTACTTTAAAATCCATTAAACTCCAAGACACATGGAGATAGGAGCATCAATGTAATTCATGTTCTAAAATTAGGCCTCAAGTTGTGAGTAATTTTAATTTTGCCACTGTTTTTTTCAGCCTCTAAAGCTTGGATTGGGTCTAATTTTATGAGTACCAAGCTTAAACAAAAAATAAACTGACCTAATATATACAAAGACCTTAAATGTTTGGGGCACCTATTTTTAACGACTTTTTAGAGGTCCGAAACCAAGGCTTCACTGGTTTTTGCTCTAAGCGCGTTCTGTCCGGGAGCACCGTTAAGTGGTGCTCTGGACCACTACACATTCTAATGAAGATCGCGACTAAGTGTATGAACCTCAGATAAATGTATGATTCTAGAGTCCGGAACACTACGTGGCGGAACTCCCGGCCTACTACAGAATAATTAGGCGAGACAGAGAGAGACAGGGGGAGCAATTGTCAAATACACATATAACTAACTTGTATTGGCCGTTATTTGGACCAAGAAAAAATTGCAAATGCGTGTGGACTATCTAGACGTTCATATTTTTCCTGTTTAATTATTTCCAAAGCTTCATTAATCACAGGACAATCACGTATGTGACTAATCTTATCTATTAAGTGATCTGACAGTGATTTTCGTTGAAAAACATGCATGATCCAACACAATGCTACCGTGAGACTTTCTAGAAACAATTGTTTTCGGGATCGACTGATTTTGACACTCTCCTTTTTATGCGAATCATGTATTCACTTTTTTCATCTAATTGATATAGAATTAAACAAATAAGTCGGACCCGTAAAGGATGTCTCCTTGTCGAGAAGTAACATGTCACGAGCTAGAATTTTTACCGCCTACTGATAAAAGGCGAGAGCTAAACTTATTTTCCATATTTCGTTCGTTTTTAATTTCCCTCTATATTGTCTTTAATTTACTTGTGAAATGTGGAGGCAGTGTTGGACACAAAAAAGGATTTTGATCTGGTCACTGGTCAGACAGTTAGGGAATGTACCAGTAAGGGCTGATATTTGGATTTCCACCCATTTCTTAGGGAGGTGATAACATGTAATTAGAATCTTAGAAGCTTCATTTCAACTATTAATAATTCAACACGACTATGGTTACCGACCCGAATGGTACCGAAAATGTCCAAGCGGCTTACAGGGTCCATTTTTTAGCTCCACATGAATAATTCAAACCGTTTGATAATTTTAAAATAATTTTTCGAGTGTTCCTTGCAAAAATTCAGCTCAATTAGATATGTGTGAGTTAGTTGATCCAAATTTCAAGTTTTCATTCAGAATTCAGGATCCTAAATTCTGAATGAGAAAGTAGAATATTGGATCGCTCATGCATATCCAATTAAGTTGAATTTTTGAAGGGGACACTCGAAAAATTATTTTAAATTTATTGACGGATTTGAATTATTCATGTGAGACCCAAACGTGGAACCCACATGCCGCTTGTATTTTTTCGGTACCCTCGGATTCGGTACCCTTATCTTTATCATCAATAACTCTAACTTTAATAAAAACAGGATTTTTGTGATTTACTTTTTTTATTTCCTGTGGTGCCTTTTTGAACCTATTAGCATCTGTCTCTCTCTCACCAACTGATTGCTCGTGAATAGCCGTGATCATTTTAGTCAAAATCATTGGTTTCTGGAAGATAGAGAAGCTACCTGACTGCTTTCATTTTTGCAATTTAGTTTTCATTGAACAGCTAAAAGAAATTTTATTAATCTGATTACAAAAATTAAAGGGAAAATGAGAAAACGGCATCACACCGAGAGAGATACATCCCAACTAGGTTGGCGTCTATCCCCACGACAATCATATGCCCACTCCAAACCCCGAAAACATGATTGGCAAGACCAACCCCGAAAAAGAAGCAAGCAAGGGCTCATAAGAACTGCCCAAAATACAACCACTAGCAAAAAACCCACAAAATCCTTGATCATTTGAGACCGCACTATAGCATCTTCCAGAACCAATTTCTATGATGTAGCCATGTGAAGTTTATCCAGATCATGCCACAAGAACAGAATTCAGAATTTTTCGCATGAAAACTGAAAAGATTAAGTTTTGTCATCGAAAATGAAAGCAGTGCAAAACTAAATTGCGAAAATGAAAGCAGTTTTCAATTGATGAAAATAAAGGAAGAATTAGGTATTGTTTCCTCTCTTTTTCACCGCAACGAAAAAACCCAAAGGTGTGAGTAGTTATGCAAGGCGTGCTAGGATCGTGAGGTGATCCGAAGGTGAATTAGGGTGAGTTTGCCATTTGATTAAATGAGGTTGAGGTGATAAAATGAGGTTCATTTTATCAAATGAGGTGGAGAGGTGATTTTATCTCCATTGAATCTGGACATTAAGCCTGATTCTAACTTCTAAGCAGGTGACTTGTGTGTAGTAGCTGAAATCCACTATGGGTTCTTTTTTTGCCTTGCACGTTAAGGACTTCACGGCCATGTTCGGACAAGGTTTCAAAAATTGGTTTTCACTTTTTCTAGTGGGGGTCCCACATGGCAGTATTTCTTTATCTCCCTCATCTCAATTTGGAGAAACACTACGTTATTGCTTACCTTGTGCGAGATGGGTCCGTGGGGTCCACTTCAAAAACCCACACAAATAATCCGTGCCGTTCATTAATTTTTTAAATAATTTTTTGAGTCACTCCTAAAAAATCAGCTCATTCGAAAAATTATAAATGGTTGATCCGTCTTCTAATTATTCATTTACAATTTAAGATCCTGAATTTTGACAGAAGTTTGAAACAAAGTTAGACAACTGGATCAAGTACTTAAAGTAATACGATTGACCTGATATTTTAATGGATGACTCAAAGAATAGTTTTAGAATTAATGGACGGCTTGGATCATTTGTTTGAGTTTTCGAAGTGGACCACACAGACCCATCTCGCACAAAATATGCATTAGAGTAATTTTTCTACAAATTGAGATGAGAGAGAAAAAGAAATGATGCCATATGGGGTCCCCACCCAAAAATGTGGAAACCGGTTTTTGAAACCTTGTCCGAACAAGGTGCACATTTTCTCAAAGTAATATAGAAAGAGGAACGAGCCGGTGCTCGAACCTTGTAACGCCGTAAAGATGAAAAATACTCGGGATTTTCCATTAGACGAGCACAGTGCTCGAACGTAGGTAACGCCGTAAAAGCGGAAAATGCTCGCGTGAGATTTCCATTCTCGTCATCACAACATTGGAATTGCGGAATTAGAAAAATAAAGGTACAAGCAACATCGGAGTTGCTGAAAATAAAAGGTGCAGAAAATAAAACATAGGGTGGTCGGAGCCGAAAAAAAGATAAAGGAAGCCGGAGCAATTTTGTTGAGAGTTGATCTCCTCTCTGTTCCTCTCTTTTATAGGCAACACGTGAGACTTGAAAACTTGCACCAGCAAAACCGCCATCCATGTACGTCCCCTATTTGCTGCCATTTCTTCCATGAATTACTTCACTAATTGAAGAGAAAAAATTGGCACCAAGTGCCATGTGTCCCCACGATTGCTTCCCATGCAGTACGTGTTGATCTAAACTTGCATGTTTGTAGTGCTCAGAGCTGGCTTTGGACATACGCAAAAAATACAGACGCATTTGAACACTAAATTTTGACTAATTTTGTGGTCCCTCAGATATTTTATACCCTGATATATAGGTATACATCTAAACTTAATTATGAGAGCTTAATTAGTACTTTTGATGCCAAAAATGTGAGAATGAAGATGTTTAAGTAATATATTTTGGATTAACGTATATAATGTGTAATGACCCGGATCCACACAAGTACCATGAAAATAACATAAAATTAACCAAAGAACCAATCACACTTCCTTCCATACTTACGTAATTTTCCGTATAAATTTCTCTTTTACTTGTCGATCGTTACCTTTAAACATATAGATCTCGCCACCGTGAATAACATATTGAAATCTCATTTGCATCGAACACCATCTGATCTCACCATTAATCTGTTGGCCCATTGCTTCCCAGCTCCCGGTCCAACTCGCGTGTCTCTCCCCCTCCTCCTCCCAGAATCCTCTCCCTTTAATTCCTTTTTTTCCTCCCAACTCCTTACTGTCCTCCCCATTCCACCAAAATGTAAAATATTTTTTTTTTCCAGGGGTGTTACGTAATGATTATCGAGCTTTGTGTTATTATATATTGTTTTCAATTCTTGTAATTTTTTTTTTGTATTATACAATGGGCATCAAAAATAAAGTTCGCATCCGGTCTCAAAAAATTCAGAGGCGGCACTGGTAATGCTCATTTGCAGCACCGGTTCTTTCCTTGCTCAAAGCATTGCATGCCATGTGTCTATTTCCTCTATGAAAGGGATCCCCTCCAAAGTGGTTAATTTGCATTTCATTTTCACCAAAAACATGGGTTTGCTACCGAAATTTCCCATTTGGCTCTTAATAATCAATTTTTCGGCACTTGATCCACCAAAGAAACCCAATCATTTTCGGATGTGGCACGTTTACATTGGCAGTCATTTTTGGGTGCAGTTATTGATTGCACACTGAAATCTCCTGACCGTCGTCACGTAGTTCGCTCTTGAAGGGCCTTAGCCATTTTGCCAAAAAATGGGTACAAACAGGTATATTATTCCTATGAGTATGGTAAAAAGTTCATGGAGCACTTGTTTTCTTGTAATTATAATTGCTGGTAACATTTTTGTTTTGACTTTTTTCAGAACATATAAAATAAACATGTTTGGTAATTTGTTTTTTTTTTTTACTATAAACATTTTATAAAAATTCCATAAATTTGAAAAACACACAAAAGGTGTTTTCGCTTTTAAACGGGCCGGTTGCACACTTTTTTTTTTTTTTGCAACGGCGTATTTAAATCTTCAAAACACGCGTGAGGATACCCACCCACGCCCTCTTCTGAAATCTTACTATTTCATTGTTGTATCACTCCATCACTGGAAGTCTGAAAACCTTTGGAAGTTATTTACGTGTTGTGAACTTTGGCCGAGTGGGATTAAGAAAGCAGAAAGAGTTTATTTTCTACGAAGTCGCATGTTTGCCCGATTTATAACTTCAGGGCCTTGGAAATAATCATAACTTTTTATTTATAATAGACAATCGATTCTTCAGGACCTTGGAAAAAATCATAACTTTTTATTTATAACAGACAATCAAATCGTAACATTTTTATTGGTGCATATGATACATACCCAAATAGAGTGTATGCCGCACTAACCATGTACTAATGAATTAAAGGAAAGTTACGACAATGGACAAGAACGTGACACAAAACAAGTGGATCACGGCGGGGTAGACGGAGCCGAGCTAGGGGGAGTAGTAGAATCAGCTTGAGGCGGCGGTGACGCCACGATGGATGTGCGCTGCGCGTTGAAGCCGAACCTTTGGCCCGAGGAGCAGTGGCCCGGGTACGTGCTCGTGAAGAATGTGCCGCCTTCTGTGGTAAGGGTGACTTGTGCAGGGCTGGTGGTTAGATGGACAAAAGCGCTGGAAGCTAATAGAGTGTCACAAGATCCTGATTCTGATAGTACCCCTACTACGTCGTCATTCCCGTTTACAAAGTTGAAAACTGCACCACCACGATAAAGCACAAATAGAGATCAGTAGTTTGAAAGTTAAAATGGTGAGAGGGGGAACTAACGTAGTAATTCTCTTTGGGTGTAATCATAGGAGCTCCCAGTCCCGACCCACTATGGAATGTTCTGTTCGAGCCATAGTTACTGTCCGGGAAGACAGACTATAACTACAGTACCACCTAGATACAAGATGGTATGTGGCACCAACTCCATAAAGACATGTCAATGGCGAGACTCGAAACCGAGTCATGTCTGAGGAGTGGGATATGCCTTAACATACAGGCTACCACCTTCGGTGGTTTGGTAGCCAATTTTCTCTTGAAGTTTTGTCAAATTCTTTATACTTTTCAAATCATCTCAATGAGAAAAATCACAAAAGTAAAACGAAGATGAAGCAAATTTTCAAAAAGTTCAGATGCAAAAACATCTGTCTCGTTTCCATATTTCTATTTTTATCGATTTTTTTAATTTTTCGGGGATAAGTTTCCCTTTTTTCAATTTTTCTCGTCAAGACAAATTTAAAAAGTCAAAAACCTCAATCCAAGTTGATACAAAAATTCAAAAGAGTTAATTGTCTACTATTTTCCCTCTGCTTTTTTGCTTATCTGATTTAATTTTCTGTGGTTCATTTGTATATAACAGTACTTCTCATACAGAAAAAAAAAAAATAGCGAGAAAAGAATCATACCAAGAGTGTCTCCCACATACATGATATATTTTCGAAATTTTAAGCAAATAATTTGAGCAAAATAACAGCAAATATTTTGTTCTTTATACTATTTTATTTTTGTTTTTAATTGTTGGTGTTAAGTTTCTTTGGTTCAAATGTTTGGTAATGGAGAAAAACTATTCAATGCCCCAGGAGGAGTCGAGGACACACGATGCCCTAGCTCATGCTAGTTTCCATTTTTGTGTGGTGGGAAGAGGAGTTGGGACATCACGGCCAGGGCAATAGATAACCTCTCGTAAACCGACTTCTCATTTTACATTCATTTCACATCGCGCTGGAAACAAAGAAATGGAAAGAGAAAAATCATATACGTACCTAGAGTGTCTCCAACATAAAAGTCCTTGCCAAAAGCCCAAGCCTCATAAGGTGTGGCCATGGTGCTTGGTATAGGAGGATTTGGCACAATCCACTTCGAGTCATCCCCCACAGCATAAGTCACCGGACCTCTAGGCGCCTGTGCCACTGTGGTTTGATGAAGGACGGCAAAAATTGCAGTAGTAACAAAAAGGGCTAAAGTGAGACTTTTATTGGCCATGTTTTAGTAGAGAATATGGTTTGTTTACGTACGTTGTTATGTGCTTGCATATTGGCCTTTATATAGGTTTCTTTTTGGGTAAATATTGACTTGGACGAAACCCCAAAAACATTTGACCTTTATATAGGTTTCTTTATATAGGTTTTTTCTTATCCTCTCTCTCTCTCTTGTCCAATGTCCAAAGTCACCCCCAACCCAAATAAAAATAATAATATATAACACGGACCGAACTCCGGATTTTCGGATCCGGATTACCGTTATCGGATTTGTTGATATAGGATCCGGATTTGAACTAACCGGTTCTGGATTCTATCGGATCCGGACCATTGAAAGGCCTGGTCTAGAGTATATATGCATCACGGTCCTTCCAGATTACTGAATAAACACGCTCGCATGAGAGAGAGGAGGAGAGAAGCAATTGTCAAATACACACGTGTTTATTTTGGCCGTTATTTGGATCAAGAAAAAATTGCACAAAGCGTGTGGTCTCTATTATAGACCATCTCTATTATATCATGTACAGGACCTTTAACGATCGATGATATAATGAACCGTTGACATAAAATCATGGAGTATTTGTTTTATTATAAAAGAATTGCTGAGAATATAAAGTAATTTATTTTAATTTTTCAGGTGATTTCATCACTAGTCAAAGCACCGATTCGGCTTTGCTTAATTTGGTCCCCTAATTATTTAATTAACCTTCTCAAGCAAAAGAAAGGCCTCCATTTTGGAAGGCAAAAAGAACTTCTAATCTAGCGACAAAATACTCCGAGGTTGTTTCACATAACTTATTTGTGAAATAAGTTACATACTCAGTATACAATGATAATTATGGACCCAAAGAAACTCTAACTTAGAATTGCTAATCAAGCCTAAATCAAAGAAATTATAATAATTATGAAAAAACAAAAATTCGGAAATAAATGACAGAATACAAAACTAGAAAGAAATATATAATAAGGTTGTCAAAATAGACGCCAACTAAAACAGAATTCCCTACTAAAAGTAATAGGCAAATCTAGCTAATAATTTCCAGAACAGCAAAATCCCCCTTTTGAAGGCCTAAATGCGATCAAACGGCCGAAAAATATCTTTTGTCATGGCCAGAAAGCAATGAGTCTCGATCAAAAGCGCGTTTTCAATTAACCGTATAATTGTTGGGCCTTTTCGACAATGTTGGGTCGCGCATCTTATCAGTGCCTTTTGGGTTGCAAACGGTTGAATCGATTAAGAAACGTGGACCGTATCAGTGCATTTTGGGCCGTAAACGGTCAATCTATAAAAAATGTGGACGCGACTTACTCTGCATCAAACTTAAATTTGGGAGAAGAATCAAGTTCATCGATCAAGGAAAAACCGTTACTCTTACCAGTGATTAAATCGGGAAAAAAAAAGTTGTTATTGCTGTTGTAGAATTTGTTGCTTTGAGATGATAGTATACAAGCTCATGTACATGGTACCTCAAAGAATACCCCCTATTACATTATTATCACAATAAAGTGCGAGTGGAATTCAATTTCCCAGGTACAAATGTGACTTTACAAAATGACACGCTAAGCCTGTACTAATGAATAATGAATTAAAGAAGGAAAGTTGTGAAAATGGACAAGAACGTGACACAAAACAAGTTGATCGCAAGTGCGGTGGTAGCCAAGTTGGTAGGAATCATATATCTCCATGTGATCAAGGGCTACCAACCTTTCTTGCATGTCCTCAACAGAAAATAAAGAAAGAAAAAAACAGGAAAAAAAATGAGTTGATCACAGCGGTAAACGGGGCCGAGCTAGAGGGAGTAGAAATCGGTCGACCGGCAGTAGGAGAATGCGCTTGAGGCGACTCCGCGATGGAAGAGCCTTGCACCATGAGGGCGAACTTTTGGCCCAAGGAGCAATGGCCCGGGTACGTGCTCGTGAAGAACGTGGGGCCGGCTGTGGTGAGGGTGATTTTTGCAGGGCTGGTGGTTAGAGTGAAAATTGGGTTGGTGGTGTTACACGGGCCGTATGCTGCGTCTGGTATCTCTGCTACGTCGTCGGTCCCGTTTATAAAGTTGAAAACTGCACCACCAGAAAAAACAATCACAAATAAATTAGAATTAAATTTATTTAAAGGTTAGTTTGAACATTGAATTGTTTGAAATTGATTTTTTAGTTGGTAGCCAATTTTTTTGAAGTTTTTGTCAAAATTCTTTAGAATTTTCAAATCAGTTGGAAGCTGATTTTCGAGAAAAACTTGGGTGTCGGCTGGGTACCACGTGGCTGTATCCAACGCGTATCTTGGCCGTTCAAAAGTATTTTGGACGGTTCGGATTTTAGAGAGAGAGAGAGAGGGAGAAATCTGAGCCAGAGAGACGGAAAAATTTGAGCAGTCCAAAACACTTTTGGACGGCTGAGATGCGCGGTACCCTATTTGCACCGAAAAGTTTCTCCTAATTAAATTATCTCCTCGCAAACAGGGACGAACGGAACGGAACAGAACCGAACTCTAAAAACCGGTTTGGGTTCTATACTTTCTCCAAACCGGTTTTTCCCGGTTTAGTCCAAAACACCCAAGAACCCGACCCAACCGAAACAGTTACACCCCTATCTCATGCTATTTTCCCTCTGTTTTTTGCTTATCTGATTTCTGTGGTTCATTTGTATCTAAAGTACTTCTCATTTTTTACATTCATTTCACATACAAAAACAGAGAAATAGAGAGGGAAGAATCATACCAAGAGTGTCTCCCACATACATGATATATTTAACAGCCCAACCAGGATAAAACATTGGACCACCGGGAGGAACAGTCCAACCCAACCCATCACCAACCACAAAAGTCCTCGGAGCTCTAGTCGGTGCCGCCACCGGAGAAATGGGCGACAGTGGTGAAGCAGCCGGGCTACCGGTGGGACCAGATGTTCCGGTGCCGTCATGTAACTCCTGTGCCACTGTCGTTTGATGAAAGGCAGCCAAAATTGTAGTAATAATAAAAATGGCTAAAGTGAGTCTTTTGGCCATGTTTTAGTGAAAATTCCAAAATCAAGGGTTGTTTATGTGCTTGAATCTGTGAGACAACTGAAACAAAACTTGCATATTTATAGACCTTTATGTAGAGCTCTTTGAACGATCCCCCCCCCCCCCCCCCCCCCCCTTATTACTTAGTACTGTATTTTACTTCCTCCGTCCGGATTTGTTTGTCGGTCCATTTTGAGGATTCCAACTTTTTTTTTCATTATTTTTTTTCCGTCATTTTTTGTATACTTTCTCCAAACTTTACCCTTTAATTTTTGGATATGAACAAATATTTTCGGACTTGAAAAAGTATATTTGTGGACTAACAAATCCGGACGGAGAGAGTATTTTTTTTCCTATTTCTATTGTCCGGCCAATGTCCGTTGAAGGATTCTTCATTTTCGATTCGTGCGTGTGTGAGAGAGCAAGCGAGCGCGTGAGAGAGAATTCGTCAAATCAGTCAAATTTTTCCTGTTTATTTTGGGTTGCACTTCTATTTTCAAATTTTATTCATGTTTTCCCTCCTCTCTCTCAAATTTATTCGTATTTAATTGTCAGAATAAATTGTTTGTGGAAGATGGAAAAAAAGGACGGAACTCGGAATCTAATTTACCGTGGGCTTATCCAAATTTATACATAAATACGTAAATGTTCACAAATAGACAAAATAAAAGTAAAAAAAAAGTTCACTATTGAAGTTGTACCATACGATGTTTTAGAGAGTAGAATTCGTATGTTATTGAATCTGGGTCGATATCTTTAACAAGTTCTCTCAAAATGAAGATAATCATAGACCGCAAGAAAATCGTTCCCCATTTTGTTATGAATATCAGTTTTTACATGCTTTATAGCTGAAAATGCTCTTTCAAGTTTCACATTGAACTGAGAATGAGTCTCACTTTTTGATATATCAACTCTTGGTTTGAAAGATTTTTTCTTCCTTCTTTTGTTGCAGTTCCATTATAATTTGAACTTAAAAGAGTAAGATTGTAAGAACCAATATTTTATACTAATTTAAGCACACAGGTCAGTACTCTGCATCAACTAAATCAGTAAATATCTAAGCACGTCAGCCACCAACCAGTGCTTTGGATTTAACAACATCAGTACAATCTAAGCACACCCGCCAATATTTTTTTATTTTTATTTTTATGTTAGGTTGGACTACGTCTAGACCAAGGATTAAAATGAGTTGGGTTACACACAAAAATAAGCTGGACTAAAAAATTTATTGAGCTAAAATTTTACATATGATTTTTTTTTCTATAGCCCACCATAGCCCCGTTATTGTTCTGCCCTTGACAGACAAGCTGCTTTCTATGTCTGTCTCTCTCTCTCACGAAAACGTATTTCTGGGATGTATGAAAACACGGGATGGGTCTCTTTGGTTGCCACGGGAGACCCTCCGACCGCCCGGAGTTCATTCATTTCGAAATTCTGAAATTCCCAACATGTTTTGCTTTAGCAGTAAGTCTATAGCCACATAAACGTATTAAAAGTGAGCCCCAGAGAACAAATCAAGCAAAATGATTTAGATACAAATGTTTTCTCTGGGAAATGCTATAATATACGTACACGCGTAATTTTTCTTTTTTTGTAAACAGAAATGTATTAAGAAAAATTAAGGTTCGTACACATGGTGGAGTGTGACAAAACACCCATAACATTATCCAAAAGCTGATCAAGAACATTTTTTTTTTTAATAATTAGATGTCCAGGCCAGCTTGCACATAATCCTGATTGGTCAACAACATTAACATTAGGGGGACTATTTTGAAAAGAAAAAAAAACCCGTAGGTCTTCATCTTCATCATTGGTAACATATTTAATTCCCTGGACGCCCAGCTCATGCATGAGCTACCTGCAAATAAAAATAATGGAGTCAATTCACTATCTATTGTCTAACGTGAAAAGGGGAAAAACAATTACTAGACAATGTCAAGTCAAGAGAGGATTTTCATTAATAATATCACGGGATTAGTCTACAAATTGTTATCAATAGTCAATTTTATTTTTCTGAAATGAATTGTCAATTTAGATGGCAATGAGTCTTTTGCTATTAAAAAATTTAAAAGGGGCAATGATATTTTTCTAGATCATATGAATGTTTCTTTGCGTGCTTTATCAGTATTATCTTTTTCGTTTTTATGTATTATCTCAACAAGTTTTAATTTAACAAGAAGTTTTTTTTTTTTCGTCATTCTTAATCTATTACATGGGGAGGAGGGAATGAGACTCGATCCCGGGTTGCAGCGTGAAACATCCAAAAGCTCTACTGCATGAGCTAGCAACCACTTGCAATTTAACAAGAAGTTAGAGAGCCTTATTTGCAACTTTATTAGTACAAAAACTAGTCTTATTCCACTGTGTTTCGCATGGTGTCTCATACTTATTTCGAATTTTAATTTGTCCATTTATAGCTCACTGGATTTTTCGAATTGAAGACATGAATACATTGAAATATTTAATATTGATCTCACATAGAATACATGCGTGCACAAATTTTACCTTTTTTTTGCTCATTCGTCATTCTTAATCTATTACATAGGGAGGGGGAATGAGACTCGATCCCGGGATATAGCTTGGGGCATCCAAAAGCTCTGACACATAAGCTAGCCACCACTTCCGTACATATTTTACTTCAAAAAGTATTTCATACGTACATTTCTTAAGTAAAGACATATACAATGAAGCATTATATTTAAAAATTACGACGGTCCTCAGAAAATAATCTCAACTTTCGTTTAGATCGTAAGTAATAGCTTTATGTAACCTTATATCCAGACATGTATAACCAATGCTATTGTTTACCTAACAATTGTTCAACTTAACTGTCGATCTCACGTGAACTTCCAACAAAAAACTCACTAACAGTTCTCAAATAGCTTGAATATTGTTTAACAATTTAAGCAAAACGAGCTTCAAACATATTGTATCTTGGTTTGTTTATGCAACAAACAGACCTCAAACGAGCTTAGTTCAAACTCGAACGTTGATCAATAGTTTTAGAGCTCAAGTACGTTAAAGGCATATGATCCAATGAGTGGATGGCTAATGCAATCCCAACGGACTCTAGATTCGTCTGGATCGAGGTCAGGCTCGTGGTAGTGGGCCAGTTCGATGTATAGGGCTCAAGCCCAATTTCCTCTGGTATTTGTTTGGGGGGAAATGACAGGCCGCTCCAATTTAGGAGCCCATGCTCCGCGCGCTTCAGCTAGTTAGTTGGAAAAAAGCTCGGATAACTCCGCCTCCTATTTTTCTACCCAGACTACCCCTCCTCTCCATGAACGCCATCCTCGTCGGCAAGCCATCACGGCTATAACTAGAGTCATGATCTCGATCAAATCAAGAACAACATTTCGGGTTGAGTACGAGTCCTAATTCAATTGAGACTCAAAGATTTGCAGATTCATCCAAACCTGGTAAGGAATATTTCGATTTCGGATTTTAATTGACCAAGGAGGAAATCATTTTTGTGAGGATTCTCCTTAATTTGAAATTAATTGGGCATCTCTAAAAAAGGGCAAAATCAGTGCAAAATTCACGAGTGTGTGGCTCATGAAATTCCAAAGAGACATGATTTCTTATAATGTTCTGCTTTCGTCCGAACTGCAAATTTTCCAGTATACTAGTTTGCAAATTATTGATTCTTATTTGTTTGTCCCGAAGCTGTTTGATAAAATGCCCGACTAAGATTTTTGGCTTGGACCCCTATGTTTCTTTCGAGCTCCTATATGATATTGACAAGGATGGTGTGAGAGAAATAGCTTTGCCTTCCCTCCACTTTTTCAATATGAATGTATTAAACTTGAATGCGAATTGATGAAGAACATTTGGTTTTAATGCAGGTTCCTCCTGCCAGCATCGCTTATTGTTATCAATGATTGCGCTGCTTATTTCTTTGGATTCTTCTTTGGGAGAACCGCTTTGATCAAGTTATCTCCAAAGAAAACTTGGGAGGGTTTCATTGGAGCATCTGTTACAACTATTATCTCTACATTCGTAGTGCCGGTTCTGAGTTTTTTGAAGCCAGATGCGAACTTTATTTTTGAGGCCCATTGTATAATACCCCAAAAAATTACAAGAACTAAAAATAATAATAACACAAAAATTGGTAATCATTATAGACGTTAATCCGAAATATATTACTTAAATATCACCCTTTTCACATTTTTCACAGAAAAAGTAGTAATTAAGCTTTAATAATCAAGTTTAGATGTATACCTATATATAAGGGTATAAAATATCGGGGCCCATAAAATTAGTCAAAATTTTGGGGCCAGATGCGGTGGCATCATTGGCGTATGTCCAAAGCCGGCTCTGTGCATCCGTGGTGAGCATTTTTGTATTCTGTGTTGCAGTTGACAATGAGAAATGAGAAGCACGTTATTTTCCAAATATACAAAATAGCATATGGTATTACTTGAAGGTACACTGCTCATGAGTAGTTTTGTAGGATGGCTGTAATTTATATCGAGAGATTGTCTCACCACGGTTACTTATCTCCTCCAAGAATTGTGTATGAATTTGGGCTGCCTCTCCATTTGTGGCCAATTGGTTATAAGTTAGATGTTTTATATATAAAGAGACAGGGTCAATGATTTTTAGACTTTACTCAATTGATTGATTGTCCCTTTGTTGATGCCTTAAGTGCAACGTTATTTCACCTGCGAATTTTTTTTAGAGCTTGTCCCATTTGAAAGCAAAGGATTTACAAGTCTAATGGGAGAAGAATGCTAACATGTTGACTGCCTTCAATAAAAAAATAGATAACCTGAGCGGTCTAACCCCGGGGCGGACCCCAACCAAAAGGCGCTATACGGACTAGCGGCAAGCGAGATAAACGGCAAGCGAGATAAAGAAAGTAGAATTTTGTGTTAATTAAAGTCATTTCATAATTTGATAGTACCTTATAAACGGGTCCAAAGCCGCCCTCTCCGAGCTTATCTTTTGCTGAAAAATGCTTTGTAGCTTTAAATATGCTCCCAAAGCTGAAACCTTGGAAATCAGGGCCTTTTTCTTGTCTCTATAGTTGGTAGGCACACGACCAACTCCGAGCTCAGATAACATCTCACGTTTTGTTTCGTTTTGGGAATTATGCAGGACGGTCTTACTAGGCTGGAGAAAAGGGGGAAGTGGGAGTCCAAGGAAAGACGAGCTGCTATGGACGAGTTTAAACAATTCCAGGCGGAAGCACGACGTAAGAGGCTAGCAATGTGCAAATGCGGAGACATCCAGTCGGATGACGAGCGCTCGGCTTCATTTGGACTACGACCGATTTATTTTTCCGATTTGCTAGAAAGAAACAATTAGATTTGTAATGACCAGGAGTTTCGGCTCATTTCCCCCCGAATATGTATGGATTATTTTATTTCTTAATTATGATTATTTCTTTGTAATTGTAGCTCCTCGATTCTTGGAGGTTTAGGGGGCCACTGTTTCAGTGGTACTCTGAGAGCAACCACTTTGTGCATATTGCCAAAGGTTAGGTCTGTCTCCAATCATCCCCGTCCATACCCCCAATGATTGGGGACTAGATGAGTTCTGTTATTGTTATTGTATTTGTACTTACACTTAGGACTCCCAATTTTCTTTTACCTACACTTAGATACTTAATAATTTTAGAAAACGTAACATAAACACTCTCTCTACCATATCCAACCCATCACCACCCATCACTTATATACCACCTCTCCCACCATATCTCCTCCGAATCCGACCACATCATTCAAATCCCTCAAAATCTATCCTATATCTTCATATCATCATCCTCTTCCACCCCATCAATACATACATCATCCCTACACCTTATCTCACCCTCCGTAGTCATCCCATCACCTTTTTATCCACTCTTACATCCCATATCCCCTGAAATCCGACCTAGCCTTATCTCCTCCACCCTACATCATCTTCTTCCACTCTACCTTACCCTAAAGACATCCCATCACTTTACACAACCACCCTCCTTAACCATATCCTCCCAATACACTTCCCTCCCACTCTATAAATACCCAAGGCCGACCTCTCCATGTTTCACACCTTCAAACACTCCCACCCACACGGTGAGATAGCAAGAAGAAAGAGAGAAAAGAGTGGGTATCACCCACGAAATTCTAAAGGGAGAGTAAGAGCCAAAATTTATCATGATGGTTTATTTTCTACACAAAAGCTTTCAAAATTTCCCAATGAGCCAATGAAGAGAATTTTGTTATTTTTGTGGGGAAGCGAGGAGGAGGTTAGGAAACACCACCAAAAAGGTGGATAAAGAATAAGTTGCACATAATTACATAAACGAAAATATTGAGAGAAAAAAGAAAATTCACCCATTTCTCGGCGATTGGAAGTAGTTGCAGCCATTTGAACAGCTCTGTAACAAGCTCTCTTTGCTGCATGTGCAATATCCTAATTCCTTAATCTATTCCATACATGTCCCAAAGCAAAAGGAAATTGTATGAGTAGTTCAAGAAGAATAAATAAAATTCTGCAACGCAACCACATTTTAACGAAATAAGCCATGCAATTGTAATCTAGTAAAAATAGTGGTATATTGCAGTTCAAAAATAAAATAAAAAAATAGCAGCGTATCATGATTTTGCCCCTTGAGCTTAAAATGTGAATATCAGCCTTCGATTCTTCTTTATCGAGTCCTTAAGCTTTTAAAGTCGATACAGACCAAACAACTAAAGATTATGGGAAAGCACAAATGAGGGAAACAGGGGATAGAGCGAGCCAATGTCACTTTCAGGTAAAGTTGAAAGTTGCTTGATAAATGATAAGCTACTCTACGATTTTCACCAGCAGAACTCTATTGCTGTGTAGGAGGAAGGGCCATTACTCCAGGAACATGCATAAATTTCACTAATGCATGTGACTGTTCTAACAAGCTCTTTCTTCTTTCTTTTTCAAACAGAAACAAGCTCTGTCAATAGAGGAGAAGCATCAAACCGACATCATTTGCATAAATTAGGCCGAGGCTCAAAGTCCTCTGTACCAATTTTTGGGTGTATCCATGTACTAAAGTGTTTTTTAGCTGCAAGATAAACATGGGATTCTTTAAAAAAGAGAATCCCCTAAACATGAACCTGTGGATGAAAATCACTTAGCAATAGAACCTGGGCTCATATCATTTTTAACTTGCAATATGGGTTTTGCTGTCACTATTTGTACCCACAATACTCATAACACAGCAGTACGCTCTACCAATAACAACCTTGAGCTGCAACTTAAGTTCCCATCAAGGATTACATCCTAACAACGGAATTCATTTGGTTCCCCTTTCTAACTAGTTTATAAATCGTGGATAAACTTCTGAAATTTCAATTCCAGCATCCATGTTTCATTTGGAGCAGGAAAACCAGTGTCCGACCAAAATCATATGGATTGTCTCATTTACATTCTCATACATAAATTTTTTTGAAAAAACAAAACTGAAAAAATTGATGCAATTCGACAAAATATTTCAGCATCTAGGTCGAAACCTATGAAAAGCAAAGCTAACAAATCACCACCACCTCTCTCTCACTCTCTCTTCATCTAGGTACCGCGCCTTGTATTCCTCCGACGAGGAGGAGGAGCACCATCTTCCTTCTCATTCTCCTCTTCCTTCTCTTTGTTGCTTCCTTGATGTCAAACAAGCAATGGGCTCAAAATCAGGCCTCTCAAGTTCAAATTAGCTAGGATTCGGAATCTCCTGTGGCTTCCAGATACCCTTGTAATCAGGGTTTTTGAAAAGTGGGGCATGCCATTTTCCCTTGTAAGCTGGATTTGCTTAGTTGGCCTCTTCCACCCACCACAACCAGGAGCTGTCTCACAATTCGGGTGGTCAATCTTCGGAGCCTCCCATTCACCATCTTCCTCATCATCCCAATCTTCTGGCTTTGTCGCATCAGGATCATTAAACTCTTTTGGCTCGTCATCTAACCACACTTCGGGTTTTTCTGCTTCCTCATCTTCAATTTCCATTGGTGCATCCTCGTCCCAGTTCACCGCATCTGGTTCCGGAATTTGCGCCCTCTCATGCCAATCCTCTGGCTTCTTATCATCTGGGTCGGGAATGATTTAGCAGGAATAAGTTACTGGCACAAAATCCTCGCTAGAGAGGAAATTACCCTTCTTTTTCTCTTCACCGTCAATAAGGATCCGTATATCGCTGTTAGGTTCCAGAATGGTAGTGTAAACGTGGGTTAGCGTGTCAGATGGTACAGAGGGTGTGTACTTGAGGTGGTGTTAAATGTATTCTCCAGTTTTGGGGTCTTGACTCTTATGCTTTAGAATAAAGTGGACCTTGTTTGTAGCTCCACATTTATCAGGTCCAAACATGATAGAGTAAGGGGACTCATTGTCGAACCCCTTAGCTGTCCATCCAGCATCCTTAGGATGAAGATACTTCAAGTATGCGCCACCACACTGGAGCCCATTTTGGAAGCAAGTTTTGAACAGAAGGACGATAGTTCCATCCTTGAGTTCACAGGCTGATCAAGCTCTTTCACAATAGCATACTTCCTGGCCTTCTCGCTTTCAAGAAGCCCATGATTATTGTATCCCTCACTCTTGGCATGTTTCCATACACCTAGGAGAAGAAAACACAATGCACATGAAAAACTCTGTAACCACCCAGATCGTAGAAACATTTGATGAAAATGTCAAATCAATTCAGGCACGGATTTTTAGAGAAAGAATAGCTCATGGAAACAAAGGCAATGAAAGTATTTGGAGGGTTAAGGATGGTTATAGACAGATGAGCAAGGGGATGCAAAAGATATTACGAAAAGTGAATGCCACACAGGCTTCCTCCTCTAATTTATCCATTTCCCACATTCAAATACCATTTGAAGAGAGATCAGTATGAACCAAGGTCAACATTGCATGCAAAGTAGTTTAAGTGATTAGCAGATCAGCATGATCAAATTTAGACAGGTCGGGTCACTGGGATTGACTCTGTGGAGGACAGCAATAACATAGTGCTACAGCTGTGAATCATTCTTCCCGTGAAGTGTAGCAAAATGGAGACACTAGCCTCTAACCTAAGAAGCACGGACACGGATACCAGATACTGTCCCAACACGATACGGACACACGGACATGTTATTTCTTCAAAAATTAGGACATGGATATGTCGGGGATACGTTGAATATCAAAATTTATATGTATTATAAAGGTATGTGATGAATTCATATAAATGACGAAATCTTTATTTCTATCTAATTTAAGAACAATACAACTAATTTGAGAACAATGCAACGCGGATAAACTAGCAGTTTGCATATAAGTGTACATGAACTATACATCAGTGGGAATTTTCACCAATGGCCGAGTTTTAAAAATTAGATTTTAACCTTCTATATGTCCTCGGCATGTTTTAAGAGTTTTGCCACGTGTCCTGGAGCATGCATCTACCATGTGTTTGAATAGAAGAAATACAAGAAAAAAGTTAGACAACTATTTAAGCATGTCCTACACGTGTCTGGAGAGTGTCGTGTAGTGTCTGTCACCAACACGTGTCGGGGACGGATACGTGAGGCCTATAGACGTATCCGACTATCTGTGCTTCTTAGTCTCCAACTATAAATGTACATGATGCAAATTTTTCCAATCACACATCACTACCAATTGGCAATCCAACTACTGCAGAAGAATCCTAGAATGGTCAATTGTTTCAAGCATACCAAACTAGTTCAACCAAAAAGTAAAAACAAGAAAATAGAAGAAAAAGAAAACCACACTCTTAACGTTATTCGTACATCAAATATCCACCTAGAATCTAATGTGATTCCACAAAAACCACACCCTCATATACTGGAACTGACACCCTTTCTGCTTCTTCCCTAGGTGAAACAATAGCATGAAGACCACTAAGTAAAAAATGCTCCCACGGCATACCATCATGAATAAGCACAGAGCTATACAACACTAAAGGGTCTCCCCTATTTTACTTGCGTTCAAATATTGTCTTCATTATTGTATGGTTGGATGATTATTCTTTCCCACCAAAACTACACAATTGTTACCAAGTTTGACGCTTAAACAACAATTCCCACGAGTATTTCCTCATATATTTTTACACCATCCTATGGAAAAAGTGACTGCTTTGCCAAAAAATTTGGAAGAAGTGACCTGAGAGATAAAGAAAACTAAGCTGAAACATCCTTCAAACTGCCCTACGATTCTATGAATTCACATCTCAATCCGAATTTAACCTGAAAATAGTTTCCTGCCAAACATGCTATAAACAAACTAGAGAAATCATATATGCCACCGACTTTGACACCATACTTAAATCAACGGCTTAGTTGGATGAATTTGAACGATTACATATCCGGTGGGAAACAGAAGTTCAATCTAACATACCTCATACCACATCATGTTAAAAAATGAGAACAAGTGACAGTACTAACAACCAAGTTTTTTTATTTTTTTTAACGTTAATCTCATATATCAAGGGCCTGAAGGCGAAAACACAGCCCGAAGGCAATACACTGATTCCACAAAAGAGACAGGAATGAGCTACAACTACCAAAACTTCAACTAAAAGCGTGGCATAAACTGTAAAACAGAACTGAACTGGAGGCACATTCTGCCGAAAAAGCAAACCATTCTGGTAAGCATTGAGCCCGTTCCAGTTTAGGCAGTAGAGATTGACGCGGGAAAATCCCAACTCAAACCAGATAAAGGGCAGGCGAAATCATCAAAACAAAACCTTAACAAACTGAGTTAACCCGATTTACTAAGAAGCAAGTTTAAGCTACGTTTAATCTAATAACGACCGAATGCAAAGCTTGTCTAGCGTAATCTACAAAGGACAACGAACAATTATCAAGAGAAAAGACAGTGTCTTAATAATAACAATACCTTTATAATCCTCTTTCTCAGACACTATCCAACTCCCCTTGAACGATTCACCGAACGACTCGTAAAAGATCTACAAAAGCAAACAAATCAATAATGTTTTCAGCAAAACGAGATCCATACATACATCTGCAGCTCACATTCATCTGTTGCTACATATATATACACCTACATACGTCTGTGTGTAAATCAACAATTTCCAGAAAATGAGAGAGAGAGGAGAATGGGGAAGATGACTGATGTTGAGGAAAATGACGTCGCGCTGAGCCAAACATAAGGGATGCAATGTTCAACAAAACAAAAACGACGTCGTTTTTGATACATGACGTAGGTTGAACCTATGTCATGTACCCAAAACGACGTCGTTTTTAGCTTGAAGCTTCCCAATATGGGAATGCAACTTAATTCGTCACTCGAGATTTATTTCTGGATAATTAATCTGATCGAAACTGTTGAACATTTAGAACGTTTTCCATAAAATGAATCTGATGAACTATTTTACAAAATTAATTCTTATTGGTGCATGATCGGGGATGATTGGTGTGAATTTGTTTTAATGAAAATAGATTTGGCCACACTCAATCCAACCTTTTTATTAAGAATGATGCCTAGCTGAAGTAATTGCTCTATTGTGATTCGTTACAAGATTATTTATACGATCTCATCAGTTCATGTTATAAATCTTCTCGAGATGGTAAACCATGTTAAAAATCATACAAATCAATTATTGAATAATACATAATCGAAAACGATTTAAGTGATTTTTTTTTCCCTAATAATAGATTTGCATACACTGGATCAAAATCATTTTTAGCAGAGAACATATAATTTGAGAGCTGGAATAAAATGAAATTCACGATCGAGGAATCTTCGAGCTCAATGTGGCTCTGGAGGATGCGAAAATCGATTATTGATGGTGTTTGATTATCCTATTATTGATGACGACGACGGCGATGATGATTACTTTGACGACGATGGTGATGGAAATGATGATGATGATGATGATGATGAGTAGGAGGAAGAAGTGAGCAGCGGGGGAAAATCAAGGCAACACAAGAAACAAAGGGTTAGTAACGATTCAATTTCAACAACAGTGGAATTGATGAATGAGATGGAAAAGAGCAGGCTGAGTTCAAGAAGTGCGGCAATCCATTTCCAACTTCTTTAGATGAGCAGATGAGCCACCAGTTGAATTGTACATGAATATGTACGCATACATCTAACCAGAAAAGTGCAGAACAAATGAATTATACATCTCTTTGTCGGGCTGATGATGATCTAGATGCAATTTGGAGTGTGTCAATGGAACCACGCATCACAACACACTCTGATCGTAAGTGTCTCTTCTCTTTTGGTTTATGTGATTTTTGTTTTGCGTTCTCAGTCGTAGTTTCCTTGCCGTGTTGATGATGATTCATGGTAAACTTTGATAAGCTTGGCTTGTCTTATATAACACCAAATGGTTTTGAATCTTTCGATCAAATGTAGCGGCAGTGAATCACGCTATTCTATTGCTTGCTCAACCATTTAAATGACCAAACATAAATACAGTACTCATTAAAATTCTTTTACAGGTGATTCATTCACTCGTATTAATGACATTGTGTGTAGCTTGTGGGTGGTGGAGAATAGTAATAATTATCATGCTTTGGGTTGGAACTAATTATTATATAGCCTTCGTGGCGTGGCCCTAGTGGCGAAATATATAGCTTTCGTGGAGTGGCCCTAGTGGTGAAATATATAGCCTTAGTGGTGTAATATATAGCCTTGGTAGCGTGTCCTTTGTGGCGTGGGTGTATAGCCTTAGTCGCATTGTAAATATGTTGTAAATATTGCCCTCTTGGGGGCGTAGGTAAATATTGCCTTAGTCACGTGTAATTTCAGCCTTGGTGGCGTGAATTATATAACCTTAATGGCGTGGAAATTTAGTCCGTGGCATGAATTATAGCCTTAGTGGTGTAGAAAGTTGGCCTATGCGGCGTGAAATATAGCCTATGTGGGGTAATTGTCGCGAGGTGGAGTGAATTATTGCCTTTGTGGCGTGGGAATTTTGCATGTAACGTAGCCCGTGAAATATTTATTTGCGTGTTTGAGGAATTTTTAGCTCTGTTCATAGACCATGTGGTGTGGAGTTTTGTTTTGGAATTTTTGCAATACCTATGTTGTTATTAGGCGGAAAAGAAGAAGTTAGGGCTTGGTTGTGGTGGCAGTTGGCTCAGCAATCGGTTGGTGGTGTTTATTGCTTGTCTAATTGGTATCAGAGTTTAGGTTTTATGATTCAAGAATTATACTCGGATGATAGCATAAGTGACAACTGCTTCGATGAATTTAAAGGTAAGTGAGATGGAGTAGAGATGGTAAATTTATTGCTATTGTGGTCGAGTTGTTTGTTTATCTATTTGCTGAGTTTTCAGACAGAAGTTGATATAATGAATGTTGGAAATAGGTTCCTAGCAGATCCGTACGATTAGAATGTCACGACCCGGATCTCCAAGCTCCATTAAAAGAAAATAATATGACGTAACCATCTTATTCCAAAAGTAATAATATTTACAACTTGTCTTTAAAACAGTACAATTTTAAGATAAATGAATCCAACTACACTTCTACGCTCCAACGCCCGTTCTGTCCAACTCTCTCCTCCGCAGCCAACCTGAAAAGTAAATGTAGCCGGGAAGTATACAATACAACGGGAATAGAAGCGACTCAGAAATAAACGAGACCAACCAATGATTACACGGAGTCAAATAACACCTCCACGCAATGGGACCCTTATTCGGCCCTCCTTAGTATATGGCCAGTGTCGGATGCCTTGGTCGTTACGAGCCTTTTTCCGATGAAGCAATTGCACTTATGAGATGAAAGATATTGCAGAGGGATGTCGAGGTATTTCTATTTATCTTTCAACACTGCACCCGAATAATTCGTCTCTTTATTTGATGGGTATTCTTTTTGTGCTCAGATTGAAGTGGAAACTCTTGATTGAACTGGAACTTTCTTGGGTTCTTTGTGGGAGTCAAAGACTAGTATGTCAGTGGCACTCCTGGAATCTGGCCTTGCAAAACTTCAAACTGCCTTTGGCACTGATAGGATTCTGGATGCTCAATTCTCTTACAAGCTGAGCAATCTGCTAAGGGGCAGAAATTAAAAGTAGGAGGGTTAAGTATTCGATGTTACTTCAATGATAATTCTTGTACGATAAATAGAAGTAATTAATGATGCTTGTGAATACCAATTCGCAGATATAGGAGAACTTTATTGAGGGAGAGGAAGTTTCCAGTGGTTCTACAGCTGAAAGGAAACAAAAAGAAGAGCTGAAGGTGCTTAAAATATGTTTTTGGTTTTAGAAAATTCACTATTTCAAAAGTAAAATATATGCAAAGTTAATCTCAATGCTTACTAATTCCAGGTTACTGTTACTGAAGTCCGCGGCAAATTCTATGTCCAGTTAGTTGGAGACCAGAAAGTAGCCTCTATTCAGCAGCAGTTGGATTCTCTCATCCTTGAAGAAGCTCCTCTTATTGATGCCTTTAATCCTAAGAAAGGAGACACTGTCCTTGCTCAGTTTACCGAAGATAATTCATGGAATCGGGCAATGGTAAGAGTGAAACCTAATACTGTTCACTTCACCGTTGGATGCTGTTTTTTCTGTAACTCACATAGTATATTTTCTATCCACCTAATGCATCAGTTTTTCTTCCATAACGTGATTCTTTACATTATATGTTTTAGAACTTTCTTTTCCCTTTAGTTTTACCCTTGACATTCTGTATCACGAGTCCATCTCTTTGGCATTTTACTCTCTTTTTTCTACTTGAAAAAGAAACCAGGTCCAAAAAGGTCTCTGCGCTGTTTCAAGGAATCTGGTTATAATATCATAGAGTTCTCTTTTACGAATTTCTAGTAACCTCTGAAAACCCTAAGTTGAAGATGTTTCAAGTATGCTACGTCATCCAACTAGCACCTTACCTGTTTCTTCAAGGCCACATCCACGTACTGAAACAGGAAGGTGTCCACTTCTACCAGGTTTCTGCAGCGATGGACAGTGTCATGATATGTAGGAATAGTGAAACGTGAGCATAAAGAGGAGGTCAAGTAGAGAATCAACTTAGTGAAGCCATGGTCTTGAGATAGATGAAGCTGATGAACGTTTTTAGCCGAAGCACTTTTTTCTGAACTGAACTTTTTGTGTAAGCATACATTAGATGGTGATTCCAACTAGCTTACAAACTAAAAATGTCATTTTTTTTCTCATTCTGCTCTTTTTTTGTTATACACTATCATCTTCATTTGCATTGGAACATACTAGTTTTATGGTGTACCTTCATCTGCTGTCAATGAATGTGTGAAGATTGTAAATGCACCACGAGGAGCTGTTGAATCGCCAAAGGATGGGTTTGAAGTGTTCTACATCGATTCTGGGAACCAAGAGGTCGTTTCTTACAGTAGGTTGCGCCCGGTAGATCCTTCGTCTCCTCTGCTCCTGGCCTGGCTCAGTTATGCACCATTTCATACATAAAGGTTCCAAGCTTGGAGGACTATGGGCAAGATGCAGCTACGTGTCTGAGTTCGCATCCACTAACTCGTCAGTTCAAGGCCATAATTGATGAAAAAAGATACTTCTGGAGGGAAAGTGAAAGGGCAAGGAACCGGGTCTGTGTTTGCCGTCACTTTGATCGATACAACAAATGGTTCTAGTATAAATGCTGCTATGCTGAAGGTTCGAATTACAACCCTGTCTTATTTCAAAAGCTTTTAGATTTAACCTTTTTGGTTGAGTTACCATGTCGCTACAGTATTTATCTCGTTGTTGAACCTTAGCTCCATGGAACAATATTCTACTGTATAAACATGGAGAATTGATTAAACGAAGTGAAGCATCATTGTTGGGTTGTGCTATTGTAACATATACTAGAGCCAGTGAACCACTAACTTTTCATCTAAGTTTTGCCAACTGATGCAAGTGACCCTCTGGAGAAGTCTGCAGAAAATCTGCATATGGGTATCATTTTTTCGGACATTATGCTGCCTGCCGATATATGACCACTAGTCTGAATGCACTTCATTGCTTTCCGACATTCAACTCCTCATATCATATAATTTCAGAGTTAGTTTAATTCTTTACTTTGACATCGCCAATCAAATATGCTGACTCTTTTCCTTTGAGAATCCGTGATTTTTCTGATCGTTCATGCATACGTACGATTTCCAGTGTGGTACATTGTTATCCCAATTTATTGCCTGTTGATACGCGGAGGGTCCAAGGCTTCAATACACATATATCTGTATTTACGACTTTCTTGGATGAGCTGGTCTTCGTATGATCTCTTTTCCAAAGGGAACATAAAAATCCTACTTTCACATGGTGCAGTAGTCATTGAGCTTGTCCTGGTTGGTTGTTGCACCTTCCATTGGGATTATGTATGAAAACAAGCAAATCTGTGTGTGTGTGTGTGTGTGAGCGCGCGCGTGTGTGTGTTATTTTTCCATTCATCTGGTTTAGTTGATTGTGGATAAGCTTTCCTACTAGTGTTTTTTTCCAGTTTTGAAGTTGTCTGACCCAGAGAAAATAGTGGGTTTTGCCCATGAAATTCTAGAGAGTAAGAGCTAAAATATACATTTTGCAAGCCAAATTTATCAGGATGGTTTATTTTCTGCACAAAAGCTTCAAAATTTCCCAATGAAGTGCACAGAAGCCATCGAAGGCCTTTGTTTGGAAGAGAATCTTGTTATTTTTGTGGGGAAGCGAGGAGGAGGTTATGGAACACCACCAAAAAGGTGGATAAAGAATAAGTTGCAGATGAACGAAAATATTGTGAGAGAAAAGAAAATTCACCCATTTTTTGGTGATCTTAAGCAGTTGCAGCCATTGGACGTGCAATATCATCAACCCATGTCACAAAGCAAAAGGAAATTGTGCGAGTAGTTCAAGAAGAAAGCACCAATGAGGGAACCAGGTAGGATTTTTTTTTTAAATCCGATTCAGGTTGGAGTTGAAAGTTGCTTGATTACTTCATCTCTAAATGATTCCTAAAGCAATTTATTCCATATCAGCTCATTGAGCTCAACAACTTTCATGTAAATACTACGATTGCATATCACTTCTAACTTCCAAAGAGTATCCAGTTGAAAAAACATCGAAAATAAGGAGACATTTGGAGCCAATAAAAAAAAAGGACACATTTGGATGCTTGTCAGGGCTTATGAGCATCAGAAACATGCGTACTTATTTGCTTTACTTATAAAGTTTGATAGCTCCATATAAAAAAATAAGAACTTTGCAATGAAATTCGAAACAAAGATCGAGGGAAAACAAGACAAAATGATGAAGTGGCGGAAGGTAGAGGTTAGAATCCACTTATCTCCAAGCTATTAGTATATTAGAACACCAAATATTCGGCTTGTGCTGATAAGAAAGGACAACTACTCTATTGCCGTGTAGGAGGAAAGGTTTTGCTGTCACTATTTGTACCCACAATAATCATAGCACAGCAGTACACTCTACCAATAACAACCTTTAGCTGCAACTTAAGTTCCAATCAAGGGTTACATCCTCACAACGGAATTCATTCGATTCCCCTTTCCATCTAGCTTATAAATTGTGGATAAACTTCCAAAATCTTCAATTCCAGCATCCATGTTTCATTTGGAGCAGGAAAACCAGTGTCCGACCAAAGTCAGATAGATTGTCTCATTTACATTCTCACACATAAATTGTTTTGAAAAAAAAAAAAAACTGAATTTTTTTTGATGGAATTCGACAAAATATTTCAGCATCTAGCTCGAAACCTACGAAAAGCGAAGCTAACACGTCACCGCTATCACCTCTCTCTCTCGCTCTCTTCCTCTAGGTATCACGCCTTGTATTCCTCCGACGAGGAGGAGCAGCAGTATCTTCCTTCTCATTCTCCTCTTCCTTCTCTTTGTTACTTCCTTGATTGTTCGAAGTCTCAGCTTCTCCTGTCTTAGTTGTTTCCGAACTCACTTCTGCCTGGCAAAACCAAGCAATCACATATTAAGAACTCTTTCAAACAAAAGTAGGGAAAAAGGAGAATGAAGGGTACAACCAGTTTCAGCGCATTCAAGAACTTCATTCTCTGTTTCAACCTTTACAGCCATGTAAGGTTTTCCAACCTTAATCTCCGAGACCACCTCACTGTAAGAAATACCTTACAGCTTCCTGAACTAAAGACTCGCAAAAATCTTGGGGAAATTCCCAATACTGAAACCAAATTGTAGTTTATTTCTTTTCGCTGAATTTTGGAACCAACCAATCCATTGTGCATCATCATTCGTCTTCAAAAATCGTATAATAGGGACAAGGACACCAAAAAATCATGGAGCATGTCCCCCCAAAAAAAAAGTCAATCCTTGGCAGCTACATCAAACATTAAAATGGACCTACAATCAAACAGCTTTTCCTATCGGAGGTCTTTTACTACTCTAGCCTTTCGATTATAATGAAAAACACACCTCATATTAAAAATCAATTAACTGATTACTCTCGGAAGTCGGACCTTTTTTTATCTTGTAATGCTTGCAGAAAAGCAATGCAGCTGAACAATTGTCATCCCCAAAATAGGTGTAAAATGAGTCTGAATGAAGGGACTGATAGGTAGAGAGCATTCCACCATATTTAATAAGAACAAATTTGAGAAATTCACCGATCTGTTAGAATATGAAGAGAACTTTAAAAAAGCAATTGGTTAGAACTTAGAATAACCTAATGTTTTAATGACAATAAAAAAAAGTTTATGAAAATATATTAATCTGTTGATTAGATAATGGAAAAAGTACAAAAAAATGAACAAACAAAAGGGCCAAAGGGTACATTGCTACTGCAAAAGAGATACCTGTACCAACATATTCAGGTGCTGCATAACCTTTGAGTACCCATCACTTGAGTGGAAACATGTGTCCTATCACCTGGGTCCTGCCTTAGCCGAGCAAAAATCAGAAAATTTGGCATTGAATCCTGCATTCCAAAACCATGACCAATATACAACCCATAACTATTAAACTTTTCCTCTTATGCACACAATATCTGCAATTGGTCATTCAAGTGAACGCCGAAAGCAATTCAAAAATAAACTTTCGTCTCTTTAGCCTACCGCAATATTAGAAGCCTTGAAATCACAGTAATTGACTTGCTCTTTAGCATCATGCAGAAAAGAGAGGCCTGTACCTGCACCCACTGCCACTTTGAACCTCGTTGCCTAGGGAAGTGGTTGGGGCCCTCCTGCAAAACAATAGATAGTATCAAGTCACTAAGAGTTTCCAAAGGTTGTAAAAATGCCTCATTAACGAACATATGGTAAAACTAGCACTGAAATTAGCACCAAAGGGCTACAAAGATCCTCAACAATCATGGACATGTAGATACAATCACGGAGGATTGTCATCACCAAAAGAAGAGATCTAAAATACATCCAAAAATAGTAAATCTGTCAAATAGCAAATGTGGGAAAAACTAAAACTTCATGAAAAGAAACAACAAAACGAAGTGAATGTGTTTGTAATCACACGAACAAACTGGATGCACCGTGATGCATTGATCATAGCCATCTTCTAGGCTTTAAGGTAACTAAACGGTTAGTGCTCAACAAAATCCAAAAAAATTTGAAGAAGAAAAAAATTGCTCCCAAAAAAAAAATCCGAAAAGCTGCTGAGATTAGGGATCAACCCAAAGCAACTTTCAACAAAATCCAAAAAAGTTTGAAGAAGAAAAAAATTGCTCCCAAAAAAAAAAAAAAATCTGAAAAGCTGCTGAGATTAGGGATCAACCCTGTAGACACCCCGATTTTGCACCTGAGATACACGCAAGCATTCCCGATGATGAAAGGACCAATGATGTTTACCTTGAGGACCGGAACAAGGCTTGAACTTGACAAACCCTTCAAACATCCACCAAAACCCACCAAAAGCCTCCTCAAAACA
>JAXBDA010000196.1:0-107379 GCA_036023075.1 Gaultheria prostrata | reverse complement strand
ACAATATTCACGCTCGGATTCCTTCGGTCTCTGTGGATTCGATCCGGTCTTACCGGTATTATGCTATCTCCGACTTAAGCCCTACGCTTTGGGCACGCTTATAAATAACAAAGTTGGAGCGAAAGCAAGTAACTTGAAAATGAGTAATTGATTAAGTTTCTGAACCACTTCGGTCTATAAAAAAGTAAACACCCTGGGCATGAGCGCTGAAAGCTTGTATAGTATACGAGTTTGATTTAGTATACAAGTGCAACTTGCAACCTTAAACTTCCAGTATTAATCGTGGGTCAACCAAACAAGTTAGAAGGCACATGTCCGTCTGTCTCCAAAGCAAAAACTTGCAGTTTTTTCGACTTACCCTCCCTAGTCCCTACCATAAATATGAAGTAGATACTTGGCAGAGAGATTTTAATAGTGGAAAAGTTTTAACTGAAAAATGAGTTCAACGAACTCAAAACTCCATCTATCCTTTCCAGAAGAAGTGCTGCTGGCGAAAGAATTCTACATAATTGGAAAAAAAAACAACAGAGAATTCGTAAAACAATGTGATCGTATGAACTCAAGGACATAAGCATATCACAATCTTGTCCATGTATTAGAGAAATCAAACAAAAGCGGCACATGTCTCGAAAGAAATACAAAGGCCGTTAAAAAAAAACAAAAGAAATACAAAGGTCGAGGCACCGAGGATAGAAGGTCGTGAACATGCTCAGCTATTGTCAGTCCAGCTTTTCCAACTCTCCCGTTCTCTCTATAATTGCCTGAAGGTGTAAACAAAGCACAGACGTAGGTCAAGATTCCACCCACAAAAGAGAAATGGTATGCTAGAAACAAAAGCCTTTAAAGGCTTTTGAGAGACAGGAAAGATATTTCACTCCTCTTTACGAATTTACATTGAATTGAAACACCAATCGGAACTGCCGGACCAATAAGCAATTTTAGAGACGATAACTGCATACCCGCTTACTTGTTTCTTGGAGCTCCCCGGCAAGATTGAACTCGTCCAGTATCAGATATACCTATTTTAGAAGAACTAGTGATCAGAACAAGAAGTCAAAATGAAACAAAACAATTACCCATCATCGGCAGTTCCATTCCACAGGGTAGTAAATCCAAAGATTGCATCAAAATCATAAAATCTAAGTTTGAAGTAATGCCACTTATAGTTTTCTTACAATGTCATGCTACCATCTACACGCATTTGGTCAAACCCAATTGGCCAGTTCTAACCACCGTCGTCAAGTCATTTACTAATGCTAGTTCAAATCTAGGTTTGTTGCGACCTTCGTATAAAATCAGTTTCTCTTTCTTCACCTATAGGTTCAGTACCTCAGCATGAGCTGAATCCAAGTAATCTTAGTACAGGCATAAACATCAATTTTGCCTACTAAAGCACTAAGTACAACTATTTCATACAGCTTCAGCAACTGTCACTTTTGTATGGCTAATTTACTAGAAAATGTATTATGCAACATAAAGAGCAACTTGAAATAAAGCTATTAAGGCATAGGAAATCCCGAAAAAACAGAGAACATTATCTCCATATTAGTTCTTAATATTTAATCACCCATCAAATTCCAAGTTCCAAATTTTTTACAACTTGCATTTGTAAGCAAATCAAAGAGATAAAAAAAAAAAAGGAAACTAGGGCCCACAAAAATAGCAAATGTCAGAAAAAAAAAACAGCAGCATGAAAGAAGTTTTTAACATCAAATTCTGGAGGACTAGGGCCAATACAAGGCACAATACACATGCAGGATATAAATTAGCTTAACTTAGATATCATTCCTACCACCGGAGGTGGTTGCCAAGATGGCAAGTGGTATAAGGTGAAACTCCCCCTCCCCCAACCCCCACCAACATACTGTCACGAGTTTGAATACCGTTTGCAGGCACGAGTCGTTGTGAACCAGATGCTGGTAATGGGCACCATCCGTCAAAATTGCACCTTGGTGGGGTTGTGGTGATGGGCTACCCTCACATGGGTAAAGGACTAAAGGTTACTCCAAAAGGACGTCTATGTGAGTTTGGCTCCTTCAATTCAATGGGTGGTGCTGACTCACTAACTGAACATGCTATGGTGGTTGCGAGTCCCTTTTCCCTGAGCGGGGTTGTAACTCTGGTCTCCCCCTCCCAACCTTTTACTTGGGCAAAAGATATAATTTTTCATTACATAGTTTGGACCTCTAGCAAAAAATGATTGGGGCAATGTCGACATCTATGCCAGAGAACGCAGAATAAGAGGTCTGGTCATTATACAATTGCTAAAGTGGCGACAACTAATTATCTAGAAACTCAATAAGAAGGACCACTGCAGTAACAGGTGGGAAAGCAAAAGAAACAACCAACAATAGGCATACAACCAACTGTTGCACGCAGTTCTACCGAGGCTGAATATCGTGCATTGGCCCAAACTGCAGCTGAGCTTGCTTGACTTAAAATGGTTCTCAAAGATCTTGTTGTTTTCGGTCCCCAAGCTCCTGTGATTTGGTGTGACAATGTTTCTGCCTTGGCTCTACTTGCTAACCCTGTATTTCATGCCCGAACGAAACATATCGAAATTGATTTTTATTTCATCCGTGAAAAAATTCTTCATAAGGATCTTGTTGTTAAATACATTTCCATAGAAGACCAGCTTGCAGATGTCTTTACTAAGGGCCTGTCTACTGCCAAATTTGTGAAGTTCCGAGACAAACTTATGCGCGATCCTGTAAGCATTAGTTTGAGGGGGTATGTGAAGGACGATGGGTGAAATGCACTAGATAGTTACGTGTCAGTTATGTTTGTGAGGTGTTATATATGTGGCTCTAATCTGGAGCTCCTAATATTCAAGATCATTCACATCTTTGATTGCGTTTAAGATTGTCGTGGCTGCTATCTAGGAGGAGAATTGACATCCAGTGAAAACATGGACGAAACCTACATAATGCGCAAGTTTAGAAAAATGTATAGAAACACAGACCACTTCTAACAATCCCACAACTGTATAAGAGATCAAAAAGCAAATAAAGGAAGCTGGTAAAAAATCACAGAAAATGCTTACAAACTAACAACTTGAACAAATTACTTGTTCTAAAATCATTATAATTACAGAAATTGGGTTTTCTGCAGAAAACGTCGGCCAGATTCGACCTGCAAACAACAAAGTCCTAGATGGGATATAGAGTTTGGTTTCCGCCGTTATCTATTCGAAGAAAATGTGGAATGCTTCACTTGCTATAAGGAGCTGAAATCACGTGTTTTCCATTGTGATTTTCTCAAGAAGAAAGGGAAAGTACTAGTTACTCAAATACTCAATACACTATCCATCAACTCCGAGACCTAAAAACGTTACCTTTTCAGAATAGAAGGAATAGGGCGGCCAGGATTAATGGCCAAAATCGAGCTCACAATCGATGCAATTCTGGAGCAGGGGAGCTTCACGTCGCACGGCGGAATGGGCGGCGACACGACGGCTTTGTGATCGGGGACGTCGTCGTATCGACGGTAGTGGTGTAGGCGGACTGAACCTTGAGACAAGAAGACATTTCTTCGGATGCAGTTGAGGACGAAGATGAAGAAGGGAATATTTGAAGGAAACTGATTTTGATCCAGTGTATGCAATTCTATTATCACGAAAAACAATTCACTTAAATCCTTTTCGATCATGTATCATTCAATAATCGATTCACGTGATTCTTGACACGGTTAATAATCTTGACAAGGTCTACAAGATGAACGAATAAGATCTTATTAATAATCTTGTAATGAATCACACATGAGCAATTACTTGACCAAATTGGCATTGTTCTTTGATAAAAGGGTTGGATCAAATGTGGTCAAAATTTATTTTCATAAAAATAAATTTACACAAATCATCTCCGATCATGCACTAATAGGAATAATTTTCTTTAATAATTAACGAAGTTTACATTATCGACAAGATCTAAATGTTGGACAGTTTCGATCCGATTAATAATCTTCGAATGAATCTTGAGTGACGAATTAAGTTGTTTTCCTATTTGGGAATCCCAAAACGACGTCGTTTAAGTACGTGACATAGGTTCAACCAATGTCACGTACCCAAAACGACGTCGTTTGGTATAACATCACAACTTGTCCCAGAGAATGACGATGACGGTCTCTCATCAGCTTCTATTACAACATCAGCAGTTAAAGCAGCCGCACACGGCGGAGCTCTGGAGGTAGAACGGAGAGGTAGAGGAGGCGGCGATGATGGGAATATAGTCGAGTTTTCGGTGGAGGAGGCGCCAGGAGAGAGAGAAGAGAGGTTCCAGTGTTGAATTGGTTTCGAATTGGAATTGCGGAGGGGAAATAAAAAGGGGCGGTGGCCATGGCCGTCGTCGTCGTTGATTTCTCTACTGGAAAATCAATTGGAGAGTTTCAATTGCAGAGAACAGTGGAGACGGAGTTTGTGTTTCAGATGAACGAGGTATTTACTTACGATTGAGCTCGAGCAACAAGGAGCACCATCACCCGTGGTTTCACCCGCAATGAGATTTCATACTCTCCATCCTTGGGGGAATTTCAACTTTTAAAGGAGAAATGCGATAAATGCGTTCAACGTTCAATTATCAGTATTCATTGCCCATTTTACTGCTTTATATCAACTGTTATGTACATTTTTAGCTCTATGTGTGGGTGAGTTTTGGAAAATAGTCTGTATTCAACATCCTAGGGTGGCGGATTGGCGGTTCATGCTCTAGTTTGCAAATAGATTGTGAGATCGGCCAAAGTTAACAAATTCTTTGAGCAGCTTGCTTTTTTGGGGACATATTCAACGTTTTGTGAATTATTGTTGTCAAGTGGCTGTACACTGGACACTGCGCCTGTAGTTATGAAAAAGCTCATGCTTTGCACCTTGAGAGTATTTAAATAGTGACGATGTGCAAGTAATTTATAGATTCCCAGCACTTATCCACTGTTTCGTGCATGTTACATGTTTGGGTTTTTCTATTGTGCCATTTATCTTATGTACAATGTACAGATACATAATACATGTCGTTACCCTATAGAAGTTGTACACGTAACTACGTAAGCTTATACTGTTCTCTGGTATATGTACATAGTCTACACACACGTGCTTGTAAGAATCCCTTTCTCGCTAAAGTTTTTGTTATGGTCTCCGCCCGACTCCAATCTGCAGAAGCCATCTTTAAGTAGGTGAACTCTTATACAGCCGTAATGCATACCATTGTTGCATTGGCGCCAGAAATCGGTATAATGTAGATTAGATCTTCTATAAGGTCATCTCGTAAAATTTGAGAAATTAGATTAGTTTTCTTCTTCTCTTCATGTTTTATTTGACAATCCTTTTTGGTCCCTCGCTAGTAATAGAGCATGTTTTCTCTGTTTACAAATTCCAACAAATGCTCCCGGTCTTATTGAGTATAAATAAAGCACATCCTTTCTCGGCCCAGAAATAGTGCCCCTCTCATGAGCATGATGGGACTCCTAGGTGCTGTAGCTGTGAGCGCTTGGAGGTCAGTTTGAATAAAATACAATTGAAATAGCAACTATTTCGGTTGAATTTGGTTGATGGGAAGGGGCATTTGGAGGTCAGTTTGAATAAAATACAATTGAAATAGCAACTATTTCGGTTGAATTTGGTTGATGGGAAGGGGCATTTGGAGGTCAGTTTGAACAAAATAGAATTGAAAGAGCAACTATCGATATTTCGCACTTTTAGTTTTTTCTCCTTTCTTACACGTTATTGGTCTTCTGGCAAAACCAAACATCCCAAACACGAAGAAGCCACAATTTATGCAGTAAAACCAGTGAATTAATTTCTGAAGGCAAGTAACAAATATATTGTAGTACGTAACCTATGACTTGTTCTTTATTCCTAAGAATAGGGTTCATTAAAGACTCGAAAGATGAAAAATGAGTTCCATCTGGCTAGAAGAGCGAAGGCTCAAAAGAAGATCAAAGCCACAACCTTACTTTATTCTATAGGGAGGGCGGGTAGGAAATGCCAGAAGAGAGACTAAAAGAGGTGTGTTTGGGTTATTTTCAGGCTGCAGCTGTCAGCAGGAAACAAGAATCACCATTTAACCTCGAGGAGAGAAAAGGTAGAGGTACACTTCTTGCCTGCACGTAATACATTTTGCTTCATATGGAATGGATGCTTGCTTAGCTTGTAGAATCTTATTATTGTCCCCATATATTGATACCTTTACATTTCAGTTAACCTTGTTTCTTTGATCTGAAGGTTCAGCATTGTGGCCTGGTTATTTTCAGCGGGATCCTATGTTTCTGTCACTCAAGAGCCTTTTGTGCAGTAATTTTCTATCTTGATGGCATTAGACCTTTTGGTTAATCTCAATTTCTTGTTTCTATAAATTTTAGTTCCGGTATTTTGTTGGTTTAGGTCATCACTGCTAAACCTCCTCACTGTTTGGATATGGAATTGTCATTAGCCCCACCTGGATCCTTGGACGATGGTGTTTTAACTGATAAGGTAAATAAGGATTACTGTTCTTTTCAACATGTGGCTGTTCTTAGGAATAATAACCTAGTCAAAAGTCTAAACATTTCACCACGCGTTTAAAGCCTATGGGGTCCATGGCTTTTGTTGATTATACAGGATTCTATAGCTCCAGTTCGTAGAAAGAAGAGATGTTCAGCTCATTTTTACATATGTAGTCTGATAAAGCACTTGGAAATTGCTGAGAGAAAAGACGACTCACTTTCTCAACCTACTCAGTTAACACCAAATGAAACATCAAAACAAGGGGGTGTTCTTTCAGAAGCCAATAACCTAAACAGGGTACAAAGTGGAGTTGTTTCTTCACACACTCTAACTCCTGAGAAAAATACAAAGAAAATGATGAATGCCACTCTTTTGCAAAAGAGGTTCCTTCAAGATACAGAAACAGGTGACCTCATTTTTCTATCGCTGGTAATTTCTTCTATTGACTACTATATCTGAATTTTGCTTGTCTTATTTTTTGTAGTGTTTGGATTTCTTGTCACTCTCAGCTGGAAGTGGGGGAGTGGAAGCATCTACTAACACTAATAAAGTTGGGAATGTGCTCTAACCGTTGACACAGTTTCATAACCCTTACCTGCACTCATCCATGCAAAATCAAACTATCCTGCCTTTCTCTATGCCCCAAATTTGGTTTTGCTTCACTCCTTTTCCTGACAACCCTTCATCAGCTTCAGCAAAGCAGCTGACCTGGTTTCTTTCCAGTTTTGTTATATTTAGCTGTTTTTAAATGTTGCTGGGCGATGGAACTGAAGCATGGTTTTGCAATGGCTATTTCGTGTTTCTCTTATACTACTGCAGCGAAACTATTTGCGGAGAGAGGGGTTCTTGGAATAACCACTATGTACTTAAACTTTTTTTCCTGATAAGTTCCATATGTAGTTACTTGTACCGACCAGTCAGATAAGGGTGAAGTTTAATCTCTCAGGGAAGCTCTGGAAGAACAAAAATGCCCTTTAATTGGTTTAATATCCTCGAATAAGGACTAAGCATCCTGTATTTGGCATTACTTTAAAATAACATGTTTAAGACGTAGCAAATCTTATATTTTCATATTTGGAAGGATGGTTTGGTATTGTATTCTTATCGCAAAGATTGCCATATCACCATGTATCTTGCATTTGCACGTTCATGACATAGTGATACTTAAATCTTTACGCTTTTATGTTTGTGGGTAATTGCAATTTGCTACTTTTCTATTGGGTTGCTCTTGGCAATCCTGGCTTCTCCCCTGTAGCCAATAATTTACATCTGTCAAGGTGGTTCAGAGAATTGCTATCTGAATTAGGGAAATCCAGCACAACAGTTGAAGGTAATACCAATACCAAACTAAATAAAAGTGCCGCAAGTTTTGTCCAGCCATATGGACTATAGGTCCAGCATTTACAGTTTTGTACTGCATATAATATGCTACAGTTCCTACATTCCATTCTCTTGCAGAGTATGACATTACATAACATCAAGAAAACATTGTTTTGTTGATCACAGGTCCAGATAACACCACCTCCACCCTGGGGACCCTAGTTTTGGGCCCTCCTAATTTTGTTTTCTCAGCCTCGCCAAAACAAGAGCAGCAGCAACGGATTTGGACAACTTTGTACAGGCCCACGGGCCTTGCAGCTACTCATTTTCCAAATTGGCATAATGGAAGATATGACCCTTATGGCATACATTATGCTCAATTCATCCTTCCACCATCACATTCTTCACTAGAAGTACTCGGCCCCTAGTATTCGCCAATCTCTCAACCGCAATTACTGTGCAACGAGCACCTTTAAGTAAAGACCCGGGATTACCGCTGTTGTGTGGGCTGAATGAGTAACATTTGTTCATCGTTGAGCAGATGATAAGATGCTTGATCTCCACAAGATGACTTTCCTAGCAGTAAGTTGATGTGGCAGTTTCTATGACGTCCAATTATTTAGCATCTTCAGCATTGAAGGATTGATTTGCTCTGCCCTCAGGTGAGGGAAGTCTCCTGTTATTGTATACAGAAAGGCATAAAATATGGATGTGTAGTTTAGTCTCTAACAATCTGGGATAGGCTCGGGTTCTTTTAAGGTTGTCTAGCTACAGTTTCATGTTGCTCTAAAGCAAATGAAATTTGTTGTGCCATTAGTGCGAGGGAAGTCTCCTGCTGATATATACAGAGAGGATAAAATATGGATGTCTAGATTGGTCTTCAACAATCTGGGATTTGCATCAGCCGGTTAATGTAAGAAGCAAAGGAATGGAATGAAGACACACACATTGGTTTATTCTCACTTGGAAGGGTTTCTACTTATGTTACTATGTTCATATTTGTAATTCGTTCACAAATTCTTGCATCGGTGATGTAATCACAAGAAAATAGTATTTGAAGCAGCAGTTCCCAATTATGGATAGCATTTGTGCATGCTTTACTTCCTCCGTCCCAAAAAGTTGTCCCTCTCTAAGAATTCAACTTTTTATTGGGACAATAATTATACAAAAATAGTACTTGAAGCAGCAGTTCCCAATTATTGATACATGTTTTACTTCCTCCGTCTCAAAAAGTTGTCCCTCTAAGAAATCAACTTTTTATTGGGATAATAATTATACAAATTTTTACTTTCCATAATTGCCCTTGGCTGTGGTGTTAAGAAAAATGTATCAACTCTAGAATATTGAATTACGTTATAGGGACATGCATTTTGGGACAGCCAACAATGAAAGTAGGCCTTTTTATGAGACAAAGGGAGTATTTGTTTCTTTCTATGCACCACGTCCAAGTTTCTTAAGAAAATGTCCCAAATGGCTAAAAGATGGTGCCAAATTAGTGTTTGGGTTGCAATGGGATTTTTCACTTGTAGGATTTCCAGAAGTGGTATTCAGTAGTTGTGGAGACCTAGGAACATGGCTGTTGGGTTTGTTCCTAATCTATAGGATTTTAACGTTGGTAGAGGGTCTCCACTATCTTCCCACTCACATACACCATATCCCATGATCATGATTGACTAAATCATACCCTGCTTTTAGCAACTTGTAACCCCCAAAGTTGATGTATGTGGTATCGACATCCGTGTTTTTGTAACTTTTAGCCCGTTTAGCAAAATGGAAAATCACCTGACTAACATAGCTCCCAATTTAATGAGTAATTGAATAAGTTTTTGAACCACTTCAGTCTATAAAAAGTGAACACCAGCATAAGCACAGAAAGCTTGTATAATATACGAGTTTGGTTTAGTATACGAGTGCAAATTGCCAACTTCAGTTTCCAGTATTAATCGTGGGTCAACCAAACAAGTTAGAAGGCACATGTCCATCTTTCTCCAAAGCAAAAACTCGCAGTTTTGTCGGCTTACCCTCCCTAGTCCACCATAAATATGAAGCAGATTACTTGGCAAACAGTTTTTTTTTTTTTTTTTTTTCACGAAAAAATAAAAGATTTTATTCAAATGAAATAACAAGGTCCGAAGGCCTAACATCGGAAAGGGCAAGATTAGATAAGAATTGAGGGACAAGAACCCCCCCCCCCCAATTCTCGGATCTTACATCCAATAGGGATTGCTTAGCCAACAAATAGGGTAGAGGAAAACAATGGTTCTAAGCCGTCCGAGAGAATAGAGCCACCATCAGAGAACGTTTTTCCATCTTAGGTAAGAGCTTGAACAATCTGGAGTGAATCGCCTTCCACAATAACCGATGAGAGACCCTTATTAGCGGCAAAAACCAGAGCTTCTCTAAAAGACAAAGCCTTGGCAGATCTTGGGGAGAACAAACCCGGGAAAGAATGGATGCCGTCCCCAAAACAATTCCAGAATAATCACGCGCCACAATCCCAACCCCAACAAGACCTTTCTGTCTTCTAACCGCACCATCAACGTTGAATTTGATGCAACCAACAAGAGGCAAAAGCCACCTACAATGAAGAGTAGAATTGGAGGGAATGGGACGGCGATGCTTGGAGTTATTTGCTTCCTTGAAATCGGAACAGAGGGCTGAGGCTTTCGGCTGAGGCTTTCTCCAAAATTCTTGAACTGTCCCATTGCATACAAATAGAGGCAAATAAATCCCCCATATCGGCAGCATCCTCACTAGTCTGAGAAGTATGAGGGAATGAGAACCACCGTTCCAAGAATTGAATCGAACTCCATGACTCAAAAACAACAGACCAAACGGAGAACCACACCATACTTTGCATTGAAAGAGCATGTGTTCCAAGGTGAAAAAAAAACCAAGTTCAACCAACTCAAAACGAGTTCAACCAACTCAAAACTCCATTTATCCTTTCCAGAAGAAGTGCTGCTAGCAAAAGAATACTACATAATTGAAAAAAAAAAAAAACCCAGCAATAGAGAATTCGTATAACAATGTGATCATATGAACTAACAACATAAGCATATCACAAACAATCTTGTCCATGTATGAGAGAAATCAAACAACAGCGGTACATGTCACGGAAGAAATACAAATGTCGAGGCACCGAGAATAGAAGGTCGTGAACATGCTCAGCTATCGTCACTCCAGCCTTTCCAACTCTCCCATTCTCTCTATAATCGCCTGAATGTGTAAACAAAGCACAGCCGTAGGTCAAGATTCCACCCACAAAAGAGAAATTGTATGCTAGAAACAAAAGCCTTTAGACTTTTGAGAGAGACAGGAAAGATATTTCACTCCTCTTTACGACCTAACGGTGAATTAAAACACCAATTGGAACTGCCGGACCAATAAGCAATTTTAGAGACGATAACTCCATACCCGCTTGCTTGTTTCTTGGAGCTACCCGGCACGAATGAACTCGTCCAGTATCAGACATACCTATTTCAGAAGAACAAGTGATCAGAACAAGAAGTCAAAATTAAACAAACTTATTACCCAGCATCACCAGCTCCATTCCACATGGCAGTTAATCCCAAGACTGCATAAAAAATCATATAATCTAAGTTGGAAGTAATTCCACTTATAGTTTTCACAATGTCATGCCACCATCTACACACATTTGATCAACCCCAATTGGCCAATCCTAACCACCATCGTCAAGTCATCTACTAATGCCAGTTCAAATCCAGGTTTGTTGCAACCTTGATATAAAATCAATTTCTCTTTTGTTACCTATAGGTTCAGTACCCCAGCATGAGTAGAATCACAAGTAATCACCTAACGGGCATAAATATCAATTTTCCCTACTAAAACACAAAGTATTACTATTTCATACAGCTTCAGCAACCGTCAGTTTTGTATGGCTAACTTACTAAAAAATGTATTATATGCAACATAAAGAGCAACTTGAAATAAAGCTGTTAAGGCATCGAAATCCACAAAAAACAGAGAACAGTATCTCCATATTAGTTCTCACAATTTAATCACCCATCAAATTCCAAATTCCTAAATTTATACAACTTGCATTTGTAATCAAATCAAAGAGATAAAAAAAAGGAAACTAGGGCTATCCATATAAGTATTTCAAAAAGAGCCGCAAATGCAAATGTCAGGAAAAACAGCAGCATGAAAGAAGTTTAACATCAAATTCCGGAGGACTAGGGCCAATACAAGGCACCATGCAAATTGAGGATATAAATTAGCTTAACTTAGATATCCTACCACCGGAGGTGGTTGCCAAGATGGCAAGTGGTATAAGGGTGAACTCCCCTCCCCCAACCCCCACCAACACATGGTCAGGAGTTTGAATACCGTTTGCGGGTACGAGTCCTCATGAACCAGATGGTGGTAATGGGCACCATCTATGAAGCTTGCACCTTGGTGGGGCTGTGGTGGTGGACTACCCTCCCATGGGTATGGGTCACTCCAAAAGGACGCCTAGTGAGCTTGGCTCCTAAGGCTTCAATGGGTATTGCTGACTCACTAGCTAAACATGCTATGGCGGTTGCGAGTCCCTTTCCCCCTGAGGAGGGTTGTAACTCTGGTCTCCACCTCCCAAACTTTTACTTGGCAAAAAGATATAATTCTTTATAACATAGATTGGACCTCTAGCAAAAAATGATTGGGGCAATTTCAACATCATTACCAGAGAAGGCAGAGCTCTGGTCATGATACAATTGTTGAAGTGGCAACAACTAATTATCTAGAAACTCAATAAGAAGGACCACTGCAGTAACAGATGGGAAAGCAAAGGAGAACATGACATTGTTAGCAGCAAATATACTCCAGAACGAAAAAAAAAGAAGCAAAAGGAAAATAAAGTATCATACAAGCATGGAAACGAACATCAAAGAGAAGGAGCAAACCTTGTGAAAATTAAAAACCAAATCTAGTTCGCAAACATTGCTGAATATGTCCACAAACAAGTGGATAGACTCCAAAATATGCCAACTCCTTATCTGTATGTCAAGTTGACAACACAATGAGAAAAACAATCCAGCATATCTCCTGTAGATAAACTTGTGTGTACGGAACTGCAAGAAAATTAAAAACAATTTACAAAGCTAACAAGAAGCACCTGAGTGAGAACACGATTGAACAAAATTACAGAAAACACCAGCTGTGTAACTTTTGCAATAAATTAAATTCCTCGTGAGGAAAGAGGCAAAGAGCACCAGCAATGGTACTTCATAAAGCAAGAAAGAATACTTTGGCCATGAGTATAACCCACATTAGCATTAACAACTATGTGAGCCAAAAAACCAATGAGGAATTGAGTTCAGAAAAGTCACTACAATGGTTAAATCAGCAGCCAATTTATTTCTCAAACCATCTCGATTCTTGGTCTCCCATGGTATTTTTCATCGGTTTTCATGTCCAAATACTCCCCAGCAGAATGGCATTGTTGAAAGAAAGCACAGGCATATTGTGCAGACTGCTTTAACCCTATTGTTTCATGCATCTGTCCCTCTAAAATTCTGGACATATGCATTTGCAACAGATACATTTCTCATCAATCGATTACCTAATCCTGTTTTTGGTAATAAACCTCCTCTTCTTATTCTCTTTGGAACTCCACCTGACTATAGTGTTCTCAAGGTCTTTGGTTGCACTTGCTATCCCTACCTTCAACCTTACAATATTCACAAGTCACAACCTAAAACCAGTCCTTGTGTTTTCTTGGGTTATGGTTCTAACTTCAAGGGCTATCAATGCTTTGATCCTACCTCCAAGAAATGGATACCTCTTGCCATGTCATTTTTGTGAAACTTCTTTTCCTTTTTCTTCGCCTTCTCCACGATCCTCTACGACATCTTCTGTCACTGATGACTGGCTTTCCCCTTTGTTATTTTGTAGTTCTTGCAGAAAGCCTTCTATTCTAGGTCCCCCACTGTTGTGCGATCTAGCGGAAGACACAATGACTCTAGGGAGCACAATCAATCTAGAAACAAGAACAATAAAGATGAAGAACGCTAGGAAATCAAGAAAACCAAGCACACAAGAACACGAGAGATTTACGTGGTTCTTCGATATCTAAAGGGCTCTTTGGACCATGGCATTCTCTATAAACCAGTATCTCTTCACCTCTCAGCATTTACCAATGCTGATTTGGCGGGGGATCCAAACAATAGGCACTCCACTTCTAGATTCCCCCCCCCCCCCCCCCCCTTCTTTCTTTCCCCTTTTTTAATAAATAAGCCCCGCTGCCTAAGGGGCCCTTCTCTAATAAGGAAGGAAACGAAATAATCTCAATTTTATTTTTCTTGGGTCTAATCCTATCACTTGGAGTGCAAAGAAACAACTAACTGTTGCACGCAGTTCTACTGAGGCTGAATATCGTGCATTAGCCCAAACTGCAGCTGAGCTCTCTTGGCTTCGAATGGTTCTCAAAGATCTTCTTGTTGTCGTTCCTCAAGCTCCTGTGATTTGGTGAGACAGTGTTTCTGCCTTGGCTCTACTTGCTAACCCTATATTTCATGCCCGAACGAAACATATTGAAATTTATTTTCATTTCATCCGTGAAAAAAGTCTTCATAAGGATCTTGTTGTTAAATACATTTCCATAGAAGACCAGCTTGCGGATGTCTTTACTAACGACCTGTCTACTGCCAAATTTGTGAAGTTTCGAGACAAACTTATGCTCGATCTTCTAAGCATTAGTTTGAGGGGGTAGATGAAGGACTATGGGTGAAATGCACTGGATAGTGATGCAGGAGCGTGTTAATGGTTATGGGAATTGGCGTATTATTTTTAGTCTGTCTTTTTAGTTTCTAGTCAAAGTGTCTTTTAATCTTCCAGTCAATGTCTTTTAGTTTCTAGTAAAAGTACTAATTAGCCTAGTAATTATAGGTTGAAAGTAGTGTTTTGACTATCTAGTAAGTTGTCTTTATTTTAATAGTCTAGGTATTTGAAAGGTCTAGATGGAAATTGTTTATTCTTTATTAGTCTTGGTCTTATCTTGTAATGCCTATTTATAGGTGATCTAATGAAATGAAAAGAAGAGTTTGAGTTTATAAAACATTGTGCAAGTGCGTCTTGCTTGGAGTGAGTGATTCCTCCTACAATCAAGCAAGTGGCTTGGTCGCGTCGAGTGACATCCATGATTAGTAGCGTCGAGTGGCATCCGCTACCCCCGGTCGAGTGGCATCCCGGGACTATCCCTAACCTTGCAGGTCTTGGCCTGCATCAGATAGTTAACTATTCCAGTTTGTTACGTGTCAGTTATCTCCTCTCATTTCTTCCAATGCATGCCACCTGTCCTACCCTTCCCCCATAGAAGTGACACAGAACCCTTTGAACTGAATGCAAAGAAATAGTTTGGAGATTTGAACTCAGAAAAGAGATGCATGGGGATTACCGTTAAAGAATTATTAGTTGGATTATGAAGAGTAAAAAACTGGGCGTATATTGAAATTTCTTTCTTGGAAGACAACTTAGCTCAAACCCACAATATGGAAATTTAAAAGCAAAATGTGACGAGCTATGTAAGACAATTTGGCTCATACTAGAGCAGAGTACTTGTTCGCGGTTCTGCAAGCAAGAAACTCTCATTGTGATAACAATACAAAACCAAACATCCCAATCTATTGGATTGACTACATGAACCTGTTTTTTATATTGAGCTTAGTCAAGGGTATCGTGTCCCTTAATATCAAAAAAATCGCGTCCCTTTCAAACTATCATCTCGTAAGTTGATTTTAATCTACCCCTCCCCTTCTGCTATCCTTGATTAAAGTTCCTCGTTTGTTCTTTAGTTGGGTTTTACAAGGACGATTTCTACCTATATCAGCCATATTTTAGTGATTAGAGCTTATGGATGCCACCCTTGTGCTGAACGGAAGTAGGACAGCTTATGGCACTCCAAATAACAAATTCAACAAGCTGCCGAACTTACCAAAAAGGGATAAACTATCGCATGAACGATGGTACTTAAAAGCACATTTTGAGGTGTAGATCATTTATAAATCCATTCGTTGTACTTCAGGCATCGGTCATTATTTTAGTTTCTACTAACTTGCGCTAAGAAGACCTAGACACTAATCAATTGACACCCATGTCCAGGCAAAGTGTTTGCATTTAAATATATTAAGAAAACTAGAAGAAAAAAAAAACACGTTACAAGGTGACATGTAAAAAGGAGTGCGTCTAATGAGTTTTAATACCGGACAAGAAAACGGACACAGACTCCTAGACTTGCACTAGTTCAAACGGTATATAGGCGGAAAACCAACTCCTTGCTATAACCGAAACGGGATGTCATCACAACTTTCATCAACCCCATGTACCTTTTACCACATTTAATGAAAACTTGGGATCTTACTATGTGCAATCTCTAAATATTTTCTTGTATCCATTCTCACATTTCAACGTGATAGATGGGAGCTTTCAAAATCATTAATCCCTATCTAGAATATTAATGTAACCAGATTTTATAGAACAATTACTTCCATGCTGCCACCTTTGGGCCAACAAATCATGGATGATACCACTGATAATGTAAGGGGCTTAGGATCTCACAAATGAGCTCATTTACAGACACCTTTGGGCCAACATATGACTAACACAAATGATGGGGTAACAACCAAATAAGCTCATTTACAAAGCTTTAGTCAGTGTATCTCGATAGGAAGATAACTCTCCTTTTAACTTTTGTCAGCTTCAATCCAAAATTTACTTTCTAGTTTTTTTCCTTCAAAACATTACGCACATTGAAAAAAGGAAAAAGCTACATTTGCAGCCATGCGTGTGTTCGTGCCAATGACCCTAGTTTCCTGTATGCAAATTGCAAAGCGATTCACTGCCGCTACATTTGCAGTAACACTACGAGTCAACCACAATTCCCGTTACATCAGAAGATTCAAAACCATTGGGTGTTATATTAGACAAGCCAAGCTTATCAAAGTTTACTATTGACTAAAGCCCGAATTTCTACAAAGAAAGTGATGTCTATGCAACAAATTCCAGCATTAAAATGTAATCATAAAGTAGAGATAAGCTAACTAGCACCAGAATCTCTCTTTAGAATAGATTTTTATCTGCCTAAACGAAAATCTGATTCATCATTGTCCACCATGAATCATCATCAGCCCGGCAAGGAAAAGGAAACTATGACTGAGAACCCAAAACAAAAATCACATAAAACAGAAGAGAAGAGACACTTACAATCAGAGTGTCTTGCTTTTGCTACAGAATCTCCAAAGAAATGGAGCCCACAATCTGATTTCCACAAGTTCAAGGGAATGTCTCTGGGGAAGTTGTTCAATGGGTCTCCAAAATGCGAAGTTGTTCCGTACACTTGCCCAAACACCCCTCAACACCGTATTAGTGCAGTGCTGCCTATATATACTCTTTGTGGTTGGCTCCATACAAGTGTGTGGTGCTGAGGGTTGTTTATGGATGCATCGCTAATGTTGTTGCTCTCTAAGTGTAGATCAGAGCTAGTAAGTACTAGTAGATTAGTAACCAGAAGAAATACAGTGCACATGTTTATGTTTAGAGTTAAGACTTGATATGGGTACAGTCTATTATTTGTAGTATTCTTTCAGTTCTGAATCTTCTGATATTGGTAAGTAATTTTGTGGACAAATTTCTTGGAATCTATTGTTTGAGATTACTTAGCAAATTTGCAAAATCATTTTCAGGCCTTCTCAGATAATAATAGTTTAGTTAGTAATCATTTTCTCAGACAATAATATCCTAAATGTCTACTGATTTCTGTTTGTTTTTTCAGGCCTTCTCTGCTTCACTGGGATTTGGTCATCCTTATACAGTTCATTCCTAAAATGAAATTGATAAAACCTGTAAATAAACGCCAACGTATCTTATTGAAGAACAATTTCCATTTGTTATTGACTTTTAATACCGGACCAAACTCGTGTCCAAATGAATGACTCAAATTACAATAATATAACACGGGGTGAGACTCGTAGGCCCGAACACTACCCTTCAGTCCCCACATTGTTTGGAGAAAAGCCATCTCTTCAATTTCCATACGTTATTGAAATTTTAATACTGAACCAAACTCGTGTCCAAATGAATGACTCAAATTGCAATAATATAACACAGGATGAGACTCGTAGGCCTGAACACTACCCTTCAGTCCCCACACTGTTTGGAGAAAAGCCATCTCCTTGACTAACACACATACCAAATCACTAAGTTCAAACACTCCGATACACCTCAGAGGCTCAGAGCCCCAACATTGTTAGACAAAAAATTAAATAAATAGGAGTATAATGACAAAGTGGAACAATACAATAATAAGTTGTCAGATACCACAAAAGCTGCAGGCATTACAAACCAGACAGCTGCGACGTTGCTAACCAGAAAACCATCAAACCCAGTAACAAGACGAAGACGAAGCAGGGGAGCTTCACTTCGCACAGCGGAATGGGCGGCGACACGACGGCTTTCGGATCGGGTCGTCGGTAGTAGTGTAGGCGAATTGAATCTTCTCTGAGACGAAGAAGACATTTCATTGGATGCAGTAGAGAGGACGAAGATGAAGAGAATAGTTGGAGGAAAATGATTTTGATCCAGTGTAGGCAAACCTGTTACCAGGAAAAAAAAATTCACTTATCATTTTCGATTATGTATCATTCAATAATCGATTCACGTGATTCTTGACACGGTTAATTATCTTGACAAGATCTATAACATGAACGAATGAGATCGTATTAATAATATTGTAATGAATCACACCCGAGCAATTACTCGACCAAGTTGGCATTACTCTTTGATAAAAGGATTGGATTGAATGTGGTCAAATTTGTTTTCATAAAAATAAATTCACACCAATGATCTCCGATCATGCACTAATAAGAATTAATTTTGTTTAATAATTAACAAGGTATATCATATTGATAAGATGTAAATGTTGAACAATTTCGATTAGATTAATAATTTCGGAATTAACCTCGAGTGACGAATTAATTTGATTTCACATACTGGGAATCCAAAACGACGTCGTTTTGGGTACGTGACGTGGGTTGAACCTATGTCACAAGCCCCAAAATGATGTCATTTTGGGTTTGAATCTGTGTCACAAACCCTAAAATGACGTCGTTTGGTATAACATCACATCTCTTAGATATCTCAAAGAATGACGATGACTGTCTTAAAGCAGCCGCACACAGCAGAGCTCTGGAGGAAGAACGGAGAGATGGAGGAGGCGGCGATGATGAGAATAGAGTCGAGTTTCCGGCGGAGGAGAGAAGAGAGGGGGAGAGATCTTTTAGTGTTGAATTGGTTTCGAATTGGAATTGGGGAGGGGAAATAGAAAGGGGCGGTGGCCATGGCCGTCGTCGTCGTTGATTTCTCTACTGGAAAATCAATCGGAGAGTTTCAAATGAGCGGAGACGGAGTTCGTGTTTCAGATGAGCGAGGTTTTTACTTACGATTGAGCTCGAGCAACAAGGAGCACTATCACCCGAAATATGAGGTTTGCCAACAATTTGTAAGTATAAGATAATGTTAACAATACCTTGCACTATGTAATTCTATTGGTATTGGAAGCGCAATGAGATTTCATATTTTCTTCATCCCTTAATGTTAGTCCCTTGGGGGAATTTCAACTTTTAAAGGAGAAATGCAATAAATGCGCTACGTTGAATAATCAGTATTCATTGCCCATTTTACTGCTTATATCAACTGTTTGGGTGAGTTATGGAAAATAGTTAAAAGTTTTATCCTTCGAATTTCCAAAGAGGACTAAGAATTCGGAACATCACAAATTAGAAAGACGAACAATTTTGTTATGGACAATATGTCAAATATCATATTAGGGTTCAGCAGGATTCATTGTTTTTACGTGAATCATATAGTGGTGGCTTGCAATATGACTGCTAACTTCTAATCCATGGACTGGTATCTAAAAATCTTATAGTGTCCAATAATTAAAATAATATAGTGCTTGGGTGTGGTGGTTTGTAGTTTGAATCTAAGTGCCCTTGGTCTGTATTCAAAATCCTAGTGTGGCGGATTGACGGTTCATGCTCTAGTTTGCGAATAGATTGTGAGATCAGCCGAAGTTAACAAATTCTTTGTGCATCTTGCTTTTGGGGGGATAAATTCAACGAATCAACATCCTAGGGTGGCGGATTGGCGGTTCATGCTCTAGTTTGCGAATAGATTGTGAGATCAGCCAAAGTTAACAATTCTTTGAGCATCTTGCTTTTTTGGGACAAATTCAATGTTTTGTGAATTATTGTTGTCAAGGGCTGTACACTAGACACTGCGCCTATAGTTATGAAAAAGCTCATGCTTTACCCCTTAGGATTATTTAAATAGTGTTATGTGCAAGTAATTTATAGTTTCCCAACACTTATCCGCTGTTTCGTGCATTTTACATGTTTGGGTTTTTCTATTGTGCCATTTATCTTATGTACAATGTACAGATACATAATACATGTCGTTACCCCATAGAAGTCGTACACGTAACTATGTAAGCTTATACTTTTCTCTGGTATATGTACATAGTCTACACACACGTGCTTGTAAGAATCCCTTTCTCTTTATAGTTTTTATTGGGGCCTCCACCCGACTTCCGTTCCAGCTCTTTGGATTGGTCGCTTCTTAGGTTTTAAATTTTAAAGGTTTATACGATAGAAAGCTAGGGAAACATGAACGGACCAACTAATTTTGGAAGAAAGGGAGATTTGATTAAATCAGGTGACCTTTCTTATCTGAGAGTGCTGTTTTACATCTGATTTATTATAGCATTCCAGTGGTGACTATTATGGTTGTGATGCTCACAAGACCTATTTATTTGCTTTTATCAGAAAGATTCAAGCTAAGCTTAGGCACAGAAAAAGAGCAGGAAAGGTTTTCTTGCTGCCTGCCCCCTTTAACTAGGAATCTTGAATCAATTAACAAACCACCCCTATTAGAAGTCTCTGAATTATGTTGAGCATAAGTGAAAAGCGGATAGCAAATTATGAAGAACAGGGATTGCATGGTATAATGTTAAGGAATGTTGGAGAGCTTCTGCAGATTGGACTCCAATCTGCAGAAGCCATCTTTAAGTAGGTGAACTCTTATATAGCCGTAATGCATACCATTGTTGCATTGGCGCCAGAAATCTGTATGATGTAGATTAGATCTTCTATAAGGTCATCTCGTAAAATTTGAGAAATTAGATTGGTTTTCTTTTTCTCTTCATGACAATCCTTTCTGGTCCCTCGTTAGTAATAGAACATGCTTTTTGTCTTTACAGATTCCAACAAAAGCTGCCGGTCTTATTGAGTATAAAGTACATCCTTCCAGAAATATTGCCCCTCTCATGAACATGATGGGACTCCTAGGTGCTGTACCTGTGAGTGTTTGGAGGTCGTTTGAATAAAATAGAATTGAAATAGCAACAATCAATATTTCGTACTTTTAGTTTTTTCTCATTTCATACACGTTATTGGTCTTCTGGCAACACCAAACATCCCAAACACGAAGAAGCCACAATTTATGTGGTAAAACCAGTGAGTTAATTTTCTGAAGACAAGTAATAAATATTCTGTAGTACGTAACCTATGACTCAAAGAGGCGTGTTTGGGTTATTTTCAGGCTGCAGCTGTCAGTAGGAAACAAGAATTACAATTTAACCTCGAGGAGAGAAAAGATAGTGGTATACTTCTTTCCTGCACGTAATATATTTTGCTTCATATTGGATGCTTGCTTAGCATGTAGAATCTTATTATTCTCTCCATATATTGATACCTTGACATTTCAGTTAACCCTGTCACTCAAGAGCCTTTTGTGCAGTAATTTTCTCTCTTGATGGCATTAGACCTTTTGGTTAATCTCAATTTCTTGTTTCTATAAATTTTAGTTCCAGTATTTTGTTGGTTTAGGTCATCAACTGCTAAACCTCCTGGCTGTTTGGATAGGGATTCGTCATTAGCCCAACCTGGTTCCTTGGATGATGGTGTTCTAACTGATAAGGTAAATAAGGATTACTGTTCTTTGGAATAATAACCAGGTCAAAACATTTCACCACGCGTTTAAAGCCTATGGGGTCGTCCATGGCTTTTGTTGATTATACAGGATTCTATAGCTCCAGTTCGTAGAAAGAAGACATGGAAGAGATGTTCAGCTCATTTCACATATGTAGTCTGATAAAGCACTTGGAAATTGCTGAGAGAAAAGACGAGTCACTTTTTCAACCTACTCAGTTAACACCAAATGAAACATCAAAACAAGGGGGTGTTCTTTCATAAGCCAATAACCTAAACAGGGTACAAAGTGGAGTTGTTTCTTCACACACTGTAACTCCTTAGAAAAATACAAAGAAAATGAGGAATGCCACTCTTTCGCAAAAGAGGTTCCTTCAAGATCAGCACCGGGGTCCTACACAGAAACAGGTGACCTCATTTTTCTATCGCTGGTAATTTCTTCTATTGACTACTATATCTGAATTTTGCTATTCTTATTTTTTGCAGTGTTTGGATTTCTTGTCACTCTCAGCTGGAAGCGGGGGAGTGGAAGCGTCTACTAGTACTAATAAAGTTGGGAATGTGCTCGGCACATTGACACAGTTTCATTACCCTTACCTGCACTCACCCGTGCAAAATCAAACTATCCTGCCTTTCCCTATGCCCCAAATTCGGTTTTGCTCCACCCCTTTTCCTGACAACCCTTCAGCAGTTTCAGCAAAGCAGGTGACCTGGTTTCTCTCCAGTTTTGTTATATTTAGCTGTTTTTAAATGTTACTGGACAATGGATGAAGCATGGCTTTGCTATGTCTATTTCGTGTTTCTCTTATACTACTGCAGCGAAACTATTTGCGGAGAGAGGGGTTCTTGGAATAACCACTATGTATTCATATGTAGTTAATTTTTTTTTTCTGATAAGTTCCATATGTAGTTACTTGTTATAGTACATCATGAAAAAGCCCTTTAATTGGGGTTTTTTTTTTTGATAGACCCCTTTAATTGGTTTAATATCCTCGAATAAGGACTTAGCATCCAGTATTTGGCCTTACTTTGAAATAACATGTTTAGGACATGGCAAATTTTATATTTTCATATTTGGAAGGATGGTTAGGTATTGTGTTCTTATCGCAAAGATTGCCACATCACCATGTATCTTGCATTTGCACATTCACGACGTAGGGATACTTAAATCTTTACGCTTTTATGTTTGTGGGTGATTGCAATTTGCCACTTTTCTATTGGGTTGCTCATGGCAATCCTGGCTTCTTCACTGTAGCCAATAATGTACATCTGTCATGGTGGTTTGGAGAATTGCTATCTGAATTAGGGAAATCCAGCACAACAGTTGATGCTTATACCAAGACTAAACTAAATAAAAGAGCCGCTAGTTTTGTCCAGCCATATGAACTATATGGGTTATGGATTCCTAATCAGTACCTCAGGCATTTACAGTTTTGTACTGCATATAATATTCTACAGTTCCTACATTCCATTCTCTTGCAGAGTATGACATTATGTAACATCAAGAAAACGTCGTTTTGCTGATCACAGGTCCAGATAACACCACCTCCACATGTGGGGACCCCAGTTTTGGGCCCTCCTAATTTTGTTTTCTCAGCCTCGCCAAAACAAGAGCAGCAGCAACGGATTTGGACAACTCAGTACAGGCCCACGGGAGTTGCAGCTACTCATTTTCCAAATTGGCATAATGGAAGATACGACCCTTATGGCATACATTATGCTCAATTCATCCTTCCACCATCACATTCTTCACTAGAAGTACTCGGCCCCAAGTATTTGCCAATCTCTCAACAGCAATTACTGTGCAACGAACACCTTTAAGTCTCGGGATTACCGGAGTTGTGTGGGCTTAATGAGTAACATTTGTTCATTGTTTAGCAGATGATAAGATGCTTGATCTCCACGCGATGACTTTTCTAGCAGTAAGTTGATGTGGCAGTCTCTATGACGTCCAATTATTTAGCATCTTCAGCATTGAAGGATTGATTTGCTGTGCCATCAGGTGAGGGAAGTCTCCAACTGATATTGTATACAGAAAGGCATAAAATATGGATGTGAAGTTTAGTCTCTAACAATCTGGGATAGGCTCGGGTTCTTTTAAGGTCGTCTACCTACAGTTTCAACTTTCATGTCGGTCTAAAGCAAATGAAATTTGTTGTGCCATCAGTGCGAGGGAGGTCTCCTACTGATACATACAGAGAGGATAAAATATGGATGTCTAGATTAGTATTCAACAATCTGGGATTTGCTTCAGCCAGTTAATGTAAGAAGCAAAGGAAAGGAATGGACGACATACACATGGTTTAGTCTCACTTGGAAGGGTTTTTACTTGTATTACTACGGTCATATTTGTAATTCATTCACAAATTCTTGCATCAGTGACTAATCATAAGAAAATAGTACTTGAAGCAGCAGTTCCCAATTATTGCTAGCTATTGTGGATGCTTAGTACTTCCTCCGTCCCAAAATGTTGTCCCTCCTTGGGAATTCTACTTTTTATTGGGACAGAAAGAGCAAATCCAATGCTAGTTGCAAAATGGTCATTGCCATATTTTGGCACCAAAAGTGCCAAAATAGAACCCAGCCTCTAGTGGTTGGTTCTCTTTTAACAGTTCCAAATTTCACTTTCCCTCCACCTCACTTTTAATTACTTTTCAACCCCAATTCAACTATCTCAGTAAGTATTATTTTACTTTCCATAATTGCCCTTAGTATTATTTCATTACTTGGTTGTGGAGTTAAGAAACGGGCATAATGGAAAATGTATCAACTTTTGGACATTGACTTACGTTAAGGAACATGCATTTTGGGAAAGACAACAATAAATAAGGCCCTAACTTTTATGGGAGGGAGGGAGTATTTGTTTCTTTCAATGTTCCAAGTCCCAAGTTTCCCAAAAAAAGTCCCAAATGGGTAACAGTGCTTTTAGCCGACTTGTAACCCAAAAACAGCCCCAAAGGGATGTATGTGAGGAGGATGATGTATATCGAAATCTGTGTTTTTTGTAACTTTTAGCCCATTTAGCAAAATGGAAAACCACCCGACTAACATAGCTCCCAATTTTCAAAACACGCCAGAAAACCTGAGTTTGAGAAAGTAACTTTTTCTTTTATAGAGAAAGAGCAAGAATTTCATTAATAAAGACTATTACAACATACCGAGCCATAAATTGATAAAGAAAGTAAGTTGGAATTACGATGCTACACACTTAAAAAGGGACGGAGGGAGTATTTGGTTTTCAAAGTAACTGATTGAATTGGCAATTTTAAACTTTTTTTTCTTTCTATTCTCTAAAAAAATAAAGGATATGTCCCGCCATAAATTGATCCAGCAGCCTTTTGTGACAGATCTTGCCATAAAAATGTCAATGAACAGCTATCTCGGTAGTGCCACAATTGACGAGGCTTCCCTGCAGAAACTGTCCGATACTGTTTGGAGTCACATCTTACCCTAGGTAGATGGTACTGCAACACGGTTAGACATCGTGCAACTAAATGGCCTAGGCCAACTCCAGTGCTCTAAAACCGGTACAAAAACTGCTGGAAAGAGACGCAACCGTGAAAAATGAAAATGACAAATTGAATAAGTTTCTGAACCACTTCGGTCTATAAAAAGTGAACACCCTGGGCAAGCGCACAGAAAGCTTCATACGAGTTTGGTTTAGTATACGAGTGCAACTTGCCAACTTTAGCTTCCAGTATTAATTGTGGGTCAACCAAACAAGTTGGAAGGCACATGTCCGTCTTTCTCCAAGGCAAAAACTCACAGTTTTTTCAACTTATCCTCCCTAGTCCCTACCATAAACATGAAGTTGATTCCTTGGCAAAGAGAGTTTAATAGTGGAGAAATTTTAACTGAAAAACGAGTTCAACCAACTAAAACTCCATTTATCTTTCCTGAAGAAGTTCTGCTAGCAAAAGAATACTACATAATTGGGGGGGAAAAAACAGCAATAGAGAATTCGTATAACAATGTGATCATATGAACCAACAACATAAGCATATTACAAACAATCTTGTCCATGTATGAGAGAAATCAAACAACAGCGGCACATGTCAAGAAAGAAATACAAATGTCGAGGCACCGAGGATAGAAGGTCGTGAACATGCTCAGCTATCGTCACTCCAGCTTTTCCAACTCTCCCATTCTCTCTATAATTGCCTGAAGGTGTAAACAAATCACAGCCGTAGGTCAAGATTCCACCCACAAAAGAGAAATGGTATGCTAGAAACAAAAGCCTTTAAAGGCTTTTGCGAGAGATAGGAAAGATATTTCACTCCTCTTTATTGAAACACCAATCGGAACTGCTGGATCAATATGCAATTTTAAAGACGATAACTGCATACCCGCTTGCTTGTTTCTTGGAGATCCCCGGTTTCGTCGAACTTATCAAGACAAAAAAGAAAAAAAAGAAGAAGAAGAAATCCAAGTCATTGATTGAGCTAGCGAAGCCGTAACAATAGAAGCAGGAGAAGATAGGGTTGATACCTCTGAGCCTATCAAAGAAAGGTTGAAGAAAAATAATGAACTCCTGGCGTTTCTATATTTAAATTAATTGCTTTCTTCTTCTCTAATGCACATATTGAGACTGAGCTTCATTTCACGTCTTCGTAAAACTAAAAGCACAATGAATTGCGTTTCACCACTCTGTCCGCATTTCTGTCATATCGACAAATCATTTTGGGATGATGAGCAGGTATTATGCGAGGCAGACCATCTCTCTTCAAATAGATATACCTATTTCAGAAATACCAGTGATCAGAACAAGAAGTCAAAATGAAACAAAACAATTACCCAGCATCGGCAGTTGCATTCAACTAGGTAGTAAATCCAACGATTGCATCAAAATCATATAATCTAAGTTGGAAGTAATGCCACTTCTAGTTTTCTCGCAATGTCATGCTACCATCCACACGCATTTGGTCAAACCCAATTGGCCAGTTCTAACCACCGTCGTCAAGTCATTTACTAATGCCAGATCAAATCCAGGTTTGTTGCGACCTTCGTATAAAATCAGTTTCTCTTTCTTCATTTATAGGTTCAGTACCCCAGCATGAGCTGAGTCCAAGTAATCTTAGTACAGGCATAAACATCATTTTTGCCTACTAAAGCACTAAGTATAACTATTTCATACAGCTTCAGCAACTGTCACTTTTGTATGGCTAAGTTACTAGAAAATGTATTATGCAACATAAAGGCAACTTGAAATAAAGCTGTTCAGGCATAGGAAATCCCGAAAAAACAGAGAACAGTATCTCCATATTAGTTCTTACAGTAATATTTAATTAGGGATGGCAACGGGGGGTCGGCGAACAGTATCTCCATATTAGTTCTTTTTCGGAGTCGGAGTCGGAGCGGGGGAAATCGGAGAGGTGTCGGGGTCGGGGATGAATCGGGTCCCAATTCACCGTACAAATTTTCACGAACTTAGTTCTTTAGAATGTTTTGCCAAGAAAACAAGGTATTGATAGGTAATGAGAGTTTAAAAAATATCAACAAAGTGAACAAAGACATCAAATAGTGATTTATTATTGAGTATTTTGCTCTTATTATATCAAAATAACGAAATATATATCATATATAAAAAGAAGTAATAACTATCATCGGAGTCGGATCGGATTAAAATGAATCGAGGTTTGCAACTACCATCCTCACCCCCATTTGCTTATCACCCATCAAATTCCAAGTTCCTAGATTTATACAACTTGCATTTGTAGGCAAATCAAAGAGATAAAAAAAAAAAAAAAAGGAAACTAGGGCTAACCAAATAAGTATTTCACAAAGAGCCACAAAAATAGCAAATGTCAGAAAAAACAGCAGCATGAAAGAAGTTTTTAACATCAAATTCTGGAGGACTAGGGCCAATACCCATGCAGGATATAAATTAGGTTACCTTAGATATCATTCCTACCACCGGAGGTGGTTGCCAAATTATTAAATGGTTCATATAATAATCCTATATGCTAGACTTTAGGTATAAGGTGAAACTCCCATTCCCCCAACCCCCACCAACATACGGTCACAAGTTTGAATACTGTTAGTGGGTACGAGTCCGAGTCCTCGTGAACCAGATGCTGGTAATGGGCACCATCCGTCAAAATTGCATCTTGGTGGAGTTGTGGTGATGGGCTACCCTCTCATAGGTAAAGGTTACTCCAAAAGGACGTCTAAGTGAGTTTGGCTCCTTGAATGGGTGGTGCTGACTCACTAGCTGAACATGCTATGGCGGTTGCGAGTCCCTTTTCCCTGAGGTGGTTGTAACTCTGGTCTCCCCCTCCCAACCTTTTACTTGGCAAAAAGATATAATTTTTCATTACATAGTTTGGACCTCTAGCAAAAAATGATTGGGGCAATTTCGACATCCATGCCAGAGAAGGCAGAATAAGAGCTCTGGTCATTATAATTATCTAGAAACTCAATAAGAAGGACCACTGCAGTAACAGACGGGAAAGCAAAAGAAAACATGACATTGCTCGAAGCACATATGCTCCACAACTAAATAAAAGAAGCAAAAAGAAAATAAATTATCATACAAGCAATGGAAACGAACATCAAAGAGCGGAGCAAACCTTGTGAAAATTAAACACCAAATCCAGTTCTCAAACATTGCTGAAGAAGTAATCCAATATCTCCACAAACAAGAGGGTAGACTCCAAATATGCCAACTGTTGGGGATTTCGACACCCCAATCCCACCACAACGGAAGCGCAATAAAAATAATCAACAAGCAAGAACAAAGAACACACAATATTTTTACGTGGTTCGGTCTCAATGCCTACCTCCACGGGAGAGAGAGATAATCCACTATATTTGGAAAAATAGAGATACAAATGTGAGAAAAATCACCCACCAAAGAGCTCCTAACACATGGCTCTATACAATGTTTTTCACTCACCACCACACTCTATTTTTCCCTCACATTTTCTCCTCTCAAACTCACAACCCGCAAACCGGAGCGCACGGTAAACCCCCACGGGCTGCCCTCCCTCATGCCCTTCTCCGGTTGCTCACAGTTTTTCTGTCTCACCTCTCTCAACTCTCATGACCAATGTACCTGGCAACCCCCGAAGGGGCTGCCCTCTCACCCACACAGCTCACCTCCCTTCTTTCTTACTTTTGTCCGTGTCTGACCCTTTCTCTTCTCTGCTCAACATTTTACAATCAATGGGAGTATATATAGCACGCATGAAGATTCCAGATGATGCCTTGAAAAAGGCCAAAGACTAATTTCCACAAAAACCCATTAATGCATTAAACACCTCTCCCAAGCCAATGCAAAAGAACATAATATACCGAGCCACCAAACCAGTGCACCGCCTGAGTACATCACACAACCACCCCACTTTGACAGCTTTTCATTTTCCCACTATTTTCCTTTTTCAAATTTTCTTTTCCAATTTTCAAACATAATTTCACATGGCAAAAAACCCAACACCAACTCCTTATCCGTTATGTCAACACAATGAGAAAAACAATTTACAAAGCTAACAAGAAGCACCTGAGTGAGAACACGATTGAACACAATTACAGAAAACACGAGCTGTGTTACTTTTGCAATAAATTAAATTCCATGAGAGGAAAGAAGCAAAGAGCACTAACAATGGTGCTTCATCAAGAAAGAAAGAAAACTTTGGCCATGAGTATAACCCCACATTAGCACTAACAACTACGTGAGCCAAAAAACCAAAGAGGAAGTGGGTTCAGAAAAATCACTCCAATGGTTAAATCAGCAGCCAATTTAGACAAAGACGCTTAATTATTGACAAAAAATTACCGAAAAACTAAACATTCCAAAAATCACTTGATACCCACCACTGTCTCCAGCCAAAAAACAAAAGAAACAATCAAAACATTGAGACCTAAAAACGTTACCTTTTTAGAACAGCAGGAATAGCTCGGCCAGGATAATTAGCCAACGTCGAGCTCACAATCGATGCACGGCGGAATGGGCGGCGACACGACGGCTTTGGAATCGGGGAATTGAACCTCGAGACTGAGACATTTCTTTGGATGCAGGAGAGAGGACGAAAGATGAAGAAGAGAATAGTCGGACGAAAATGATTTTGATCCAGTGTAAGCAAGTCTATTATCGGAAAAAAAAGTTAACATAAATTGTTTTCGATTATACATCATTCAATAATCGATTCACGTGATTCGTGACACAGTTAATCATCTTGACAAGATCTACAACATGAACGAATGAGATCATATTAATAATCTTTTAATGAATCACACTCGAGCAATTACTCGTTCAAATTGGCATTACTCTTTGATAAAAGGGTTGGATCGAACGTGGTCAAATTTGTTTTCACAAAAAAAAATTCACACGAATCATCTCCCATCACATACTACTAAGGCTTATGTTTGTATAATAATTAACAAGGTACATCATATTGATAAGATCTAAATGTTGAACAGATTCGATCCGATTAATAATCTTGGAATTAAGCTTGAGTGACGAATTAAGTTATTTTCCCATATTGGGAACTAAAAAACGACGTCGTTTTGGGTACATGACACAGGTTGAACCTAAGTCACGTACTGAAACGACGTCGTTTTAGGTACATGGCACAGGTTGAACCTATGTCATGTGATGAAACGACGTCGTTTGGAATACATAACGTAGGTTCAACCTGTGTCATGTATAAAAAACGACGTCGATTGGTATAACATCACCATCTTTTATTTTGTCCCAAAGACGACATCTTTTGGTATAACATCATATCTATATCCCAAAGAATGACGATGACATCATAACTATATCTCGAAGAACGACGATAACTGTCTTACAGCAGCAGCCGCACACGGCGGAGTTAGAACGGAGAGATGGAGGAGGCGGTGATGAGAATAGAGTCGAGTTTCCGGTGGAGGAGGCGCGAGGAGAGAGAGAAGAGAGGTTTTAGTGTTGAATTGATTTCGAGTTGGAATTGCGGAGGGGAAATCGAAAGGGGCGGTCGCCATGGCCATCGTCGTCGTTGATTTCTCTAATGGAAAATCAATCGGAGAGTTTCAATTGCAGACAACAGCGGAGAGACGGAGTTTGTGTTTCAGATGAGCGAGGTATTTACTTACGATTGAGCTCGAGCAACAAGGAGCACCATCACCCGCAGTTTCCGTTCCGTTCTGGAAAATCAATCCATTTTCCGTTCTGTTGTTTTCCTGTAGCAACAAGGAGCACCATCACCCCAAATGTGAGGTTTGCCAACAATTTGTAAGTATAAGATAATGTTAACTCCTTGCACTATGTAATTCTATTGCTATTGGAAGCGAAATGAGATTTCATAATCTCTCCATCCCTTAATGTTAGTCCCTTGGAGGAATTTCAACTGTTAAAGGAGAAATGCGATTAATGCCTTCCACGTTTTATTATCAGTACTTGCCCATTTTACTGCTTCATATCAACTGTTATGTACATTTTTAGCTCTGTGTGGGTGAGTTTCGCAAAATAGTTAAAGTTTTATCCATCGAATTTCCAAAGAGTACTAAGAATTCGGAACATCCCAAATTGGAAAGATGAACGATTTTGCTATGGACAAGATGTCAATATCATATTAGGGTTCTGCGGGATTCATTGTTTTTACATCTGATTTATTGCATTCCAGTGGTGACTATTAAGGTTGTGATACTCGCAAAACCTATTTATTTTCTTTTATCAGAAAGATACAAGTTAAACTTAGGCACAAAAAAGGAGCAGGACAAGTTTTCTTGCTGTCTGCCCCCTTTGAACTAGGAATCTTGAATCAATTAACAAACCACCCCTATTAGAAGTCTCTGAAGTATGTTGAGCATAAGTGAAAAGCGGATAGCAAATTATAGAGAGCAGGGATTGCATGGTATAATGTTCAGGAATGTTGGAGAGCTTCTGCAAATTGGACTCCAATCTGCAGAAGCCATCTTTAAGTAGGTGAACTCTTACACAGCCGTAATGCATACCATTGTTGCATTGGCGCCAGAAATCTGTATAATGTAGATTAGATCTTCTCTAAGGTCATCTCATAAAATTTGAAAAATTAGATTAGTTTTCTTCTTCTCTTCATGTTTTATTTGACAATCCTTTCTGGTCCCTCACTATTAATCGAACATGTTTTTTCTCTTTACAGATTCCAACAAATGCTGCCTGTCTTATTGAGTATAAAGCACCTCCTTTCTGGGCCCAGAAATATTGCCCCTTTCATGAGCATGATGGGACTTCTAGGTGCTGTAGCTGTGAGCGTTTGGAGGTCAGTTTGAATAAAATAGAATTGAAGTAGCAAGTATTTCGGTTGAATTTGGTTGATGGGAAGGGGCATTTGGAGGTCAGTTTGAATTAAATAGAATTGAAATAGCAACTATCGATATTTCGTACTTTTAGTTTTTTCTCATTTCTTACACGTTATTGGTCTTCTGGCAACACCAAACACGAAAAAGCCACAATTTATTAGGTAAAACCAGTGAGGTAATTTTCTGAAGGCAAGTAACAAATATCCTGTAGTACGTAGTCGTGACCTATGACTAAAGGAGGTGTGTTTGGGTTATTTTCAGGCTGCAGCTGTCAGTAGGAAACAAGAATTACAATTTAACCTCAAGGAGAAAAAAGATAGTGGTATGCTTCTTGCCTGCACATAATATATTTGGCATTTATGGAATGGATGCTTGCTTAGCGTGTAGAATCTTACTATTCTCTCCATATGTTGATACCTTGACATTTCAGTTAACCTTGTTTCTTTGATCTGAAGGTTCAGCAGTGTGACCTGGCTTATTTTCAGCGGGATCCAATGTTTCTGTCACTCAAGAGCCTTTTGAGCAGTAATTTTCTCAATTGATGGCATTAGACCTTTTGGTTAATCTCAGTTTCTTGTTTCTATAAATTTTAGTTCCGGTATTTCGTTGGTTTAGGTCATCAACTGCTAAACCTCCTGGCTGTTTGGATATGGATTCGTCATTAGCCCAACCTGGTTCCTTGGACGATGGTGTTTTAACTGATAAGGTAAATAAGGATTACTGTTCTTTCACCATGTGGCTGTTCTTAGGAATAATGACCTGGTCAAACCGTTTCACCCTGCGTTTAAAGCCTATGAGGTCCGCGGCTTTTGTTGATTATACAGGATTCTATAGCTCCAGTTGGTAGAGAGAAGACATGGAAGAGATGTTCAGCTCATATTTATTTATGTAGTCTGATAAAGCACTTGGAAATTGCTGAGAGAAAAGACGAGTCACTTTTTCAACCTACTCAGTTAACACCAAATGAAAGATAAAAAATATGGGGTGTTCTTTTAGAAGCCAATAACCTAAACAGGGTACAAAGTGGAGGTATTTCTTCACACACTGTAACTGCTGAGAAAAATACAAAGACAATAAGGAATGCCACTCTTTTGCACAAGAGGTTCCTTCAAGATCAGCACCAGGGTCCTACACAGAAACAGGTGAGCTCATTTTTCTATTGCTGGTAATTTCTTCTATTGACTATATCTGAATTTTGTTTGTCTACTAGTACTAATAACTTTGGGAATGTGCTTGAACCATTGACACAGTTTCATAACCCTTACCTGCACTCACCCGTGCAAAATCAAACTATCCTGCCTTTCTCTATGCCCCAAATTTGGTTTTGCTCCACTCCTTTTCCTGACAACCCTTCATCATCTTCAGCAAAGCAGTTGACCTGGTTTCTTTCCAGTTTTGTTATATTCAGCTGTTTTTAAATGTTACTGGACAATGGAACTGAAGCATGATTTTGCAATGACTATTTCGTGCTTCTCTTGTGCTACTGCAGCGAAACTATTTGCGGAGAGAGGGGTTGACATGTCTCCCCTTGATCTTGGAATAACCACTATGTATTCATATGCAGTTACTTTTTTTTTTCCTGATGAGTTCCATATGTAGTTACTTGTTATAGTACATCATGAAAAAGCCCTTTAATTGGTTTAATATAGGGGTTATCCTACATTATGATCAATGTCATTTTATAACCCATAATGTTGACATGTACCCTCGAATAAGGACTTAGCATCCAGTATTTGGCATTACTTTGAAATAACATGTTTAGGACATAGCAAATTTTATATTTTCATATTTGGAAGGAGGGTTCGGTGTATTATACTCTTATTGCGAAGATTGCCATATCGTTAGTGAGATGCTCTGGACCATGAATAAAGGAAGCATGGTAATGAGCACAGAAATTAATTTGGGTCTCTAGGCCTGCCCTCGCTGATGCCTTTCAACTTTGATTTGAGGGTATGGTTCTGTAGCAAAACGTCCATGTAGCTCCTCGGTTCTTGGATGTTTAGGGGGCCACTGTTTCAGTGGTACTCTGAGAGCAACCACTTTGTGCATATTGCCAAAGGTTAGATTTGTCTCCAATCATCCCCGCCCCTACCCCCAATGATTGGGGAATAGATGGGTTATATTATTGTTGTTGTTTTTGGTTGAAGATTGCCATATCAGCGTGTATCTTGCATTTGCACGTTCATGACATTGGAATAAATAAATCTAAAATACGTTTTTATGTTTGTGGGTAATTGCAATTTGCTACTTTTCTATTGGGTTGCTCTTGGCAATCCTGGCTTCTCCCTTGTACCCAATCATTTACATCTGTCAAGGTGGTTTGGAGAATTGCTATCTGTCAAGGTGGTTTGGAGAATTGCTAGTTTTGTCCAGCCATATGAACTATATGGGTTATGGATTCCTAATCAGTACCTTAGGCATTTACAGTTTCGTATTGCATATAATATGCTACAGTTCCTACGTTCTATTCTCTTGCAGAGACATTATGTAACAGCAAGAAAACGTTGTTTTGTTGATCACAGGTCCAGATACAACTACCTCCACATGTGGACCCCACTTTTGGGCCCTCCTAATTTGGTTTTCTCGGCCTCGCCAAAAAAGAGCTGCAGCAACGGATTTGGACAACTTAGTACGCCTCACTGGAGTTGCAGCTACTCATTTTCCAATTTGGCATAACGGAAGATACGACCCTTTTGGCATACATTATGCTCGATTCATCCTCCCACCGTCACATTCTTCACTAGAAGTACTCGGCCCCTAGTATTCACCAATCTCTCAATAGCAATCACTGTGCAACGAGCACGTTTAAGTAAAGACCCGGGATTACCGCTGTTGTGTGGGCTGAATGAGTACCATTTGTTCATCGTTTAGTAGATGATAAGATGCTTGATCTCCACACGATGACTTTCCAAGCAGTAAGTTGTGTGGCAGTTTCTATGACAGTCCGATTATTTAGGATTCTCAGCGTCGAAGGATTGATTTGCCGTGCCAACCTATGGTGTACCGGTTGTTATGCCAATAGCAGCGCCGGGCAGCTAAGTTGGTATGGAAGACCTGCTGCGCCGCAGGAAATCCTTCTCTATACAAGTTCTCAGACGAGGTTTTTGAACAGAACTTCATTTATGATACCAGCAAATTCAACTGAAACTGATTCCACTTGAGAGCGGGCATCCATCCCCGTGGTTATTTCGACAAGAAGGTATTTCAATTCTATAGCACCTGTCTTCTTCCCTAAAATCGGAAAGGGATTTGGAACAAGAAAGGAAGTTAGGCCTTTTCCTAAAGCCCCAACCACCAAGAGCTGATTCTCGGCTTGGCTACGCTATTCTATTAAGGTTTCGCATCTCTCAAGCCCTGGTTGGCTACTGACTTGGTTTCGTTCACCATCAGGTGAGGGAAGTCTCCTACTGATATTGTATACAGAAAGGCATGCAATATGGATGTCTAGTTTAATCTTAACAATCTGGGATACGCTCGGGTTCTTTTAAGGAAGTCTAGCTACAGTTTCTGTGCCATCAGTGCGAGGGAAGTCTCTTACTGATATATACAGAAAGGCATAAAATATGGATGTCTAGTTTAGTCTTCATAAAATATGAATGTTCAAAAATAAAAAAATATGGGAGAGGCAAATGAAGTCAGTGGAATTTGCTTCAGCCAGTTAATGTAAGAAGCAAAGGAATGGACAGGAGACATACACATGGTTTTATTCTCACCTGGAAGGGTTTGTACTTGTACTACTATGTTCATATTTGCAATTCATTCACAAATTCTTAACGTTGGTGACGTAGTCACAAGAAAATAGCTGTACTTGAAGCAGCAGTTCCCAATGCTAGCTATTGTGCATGCGTATTTGTTTCTTTCTATGCTCCAAGTCCCGAGTTTCTTAAAAAAATTGCCCCATATGGCTAAAAGTGCTTTTAGCCGACTTGTAGCTCAAGAATAAGCCCCAAAGTAAATGAATGTGAGAGGATGACGTGTGTTGAAATCTGTGTTTTTGCAACTTTTAGCTTGTTTAGCAAAATGAAAAACCAGTTGACTAACACAGCTCTCCCAATTTTCAAAACACATAAAAACCTGAGTTTGAGAAATAACTTGAAAATGAGTAACTGAATAAGTTTCTGAACCACTTCGGTCTATAAAAAGTAAACACCCTACGCATGAGCGCAGAACGCTTGTAGAGTATTTGAATGTAGCAGAATTTGTGGATTTATATCCGTACATAGTGCCTTTTTTCTCTAGTTTGGTTCGCATACGAGTGCAACTTGCCAACTTCGCTTCCAGTATTAATCGTGGGTCAACTAAGCAAGTTAGAAGGCACATGTCCGTCTCTCTCCAAGGCGAAAACTCACAGTTTTGTTTCCCTCCCTAGTCCCTACTAAAAATATGAAAGTAGATAACTTGGCAGAGAGAGTTTAATAGTGGTGAAATTTTAACTGAAAAATGAGTTCAAGTTCAACCAACTCAAAACTCCATTTATCCTTTCCCGAAGAAGTGCTGCTAGCAAAAGAATACTACATAATTGAAAGAAAAAAAAAACAACAACAATAGAGAATTCGTAAAACAATGTGATCATATGAACTCGACAACATAAGCATATCACAAACAATCTTGTCCATGTGAGAGAGAGATCAAACAACCGCGGCACATGTCATGAAAGAAATATAAAGGTCAAGGCACGGAGGATTGAAGGCCGTGAACATGCTCAGCTATACTTCGTCACTCCAGCTTTTCCAACTCTCCCATTCTCTCTATAATTGCCTGCAGGTGTAAACAAAGCACAGCTGTAGGTCAAGACAGGAAAGATATTTCACCCCTCTTTACGAACTAACAGTGAATTGAAACACCAATAGTAACTGCCGGACCAATAAGCAATTATAGAGATGATACTGCATACCCGCTTGCTTGTTTCTTGGAGCTCCCCGGCAAGAATGAACTCATCCAGTATGAGATATACCTATTTCAGAAGAACCAGTGATCACAACTCAAAATGAAACAAAACACTTACCCAGCATCAGCAGTTCCATTCCACAGGGTAGTAAATCCCACAATTGCATCAAAATCATATAATCTAATGCGACTTATAGTCTTTCACAATGTCATGCTACCATCTACACACATTTGGTCAAACCCAATTGGCCAATTCTAACCACTGTCGTCAAGTCATTTACTAATGCCAGTTCAAATCCAGGTTAGTTGCGACCTTTGTATAAAATCAGTTTCTCTTTCTTTGCCCATAGGTTCAGTACCCCAGCATGAGCTGAATCACAAGTAATCACCTAACAAGCATAAATATCATTTTTCCCTACTAAAGCATTAAGTAAAACTATTTCATTCAGCTTCAGCAACCGTCACTTTTGGATGGCCAAGTTACTACAAAATGTATTACGCAACATAAAGAGCAACTTGAAATAAAGCTGTTAAGGCATAGGAAACCCCGAAAAAACAGAGAACAGTATCTCCATATTAGTTCTTAAATACTATTTAATCACCCATCAAATTCCAAGTTCCTAAATTTATACAACTTGCATTTGTAAGCAAATCAAAGAGATAAAAAAAAAAAAAAGGAAACTAGGGCCACCCACACAAGTATTTCACAAAGAGCTGCAAAAATGCAAAGTGTCGCCAAAAAAAAAACAGCAGCATGAAAGAAGTTTTTATCATCAAATTCCGGAGGACTAGGGCCAATACAAGCACAATACACATGCAGGATATAAATTAGCTTAACTTAGATATCATTCCTACCACCGGAGGCAAGTGGTATAAGTGTGAAACTGCCCCTCCCTCAACCCCCACCAACATACGGTCACGAGTTTGAATACCGTTTGCGGGTACGAGTCCACGTGAACCAGATGCTGGTAATAGGCACCATTTGTCAAACTTGCACCTTGGTGGGGCTGTGGTGATGGACTACCCTCCCATGGGTAAAGGTTACTCCAAAAGGACGTCCAGTGAGCTTGGCTCCTTCAATGGGTGGTGCTGAATCACTAGCTGAACATGCTATGGCAGTTGCGAGTCCCTTTTCCCTGAGGAGGGCTATAACTCTGGTCTCCCCCTCCCAACCTTTTACTTGGCAAAAAGATATAATTCCTCAATACATAGTTTGGACCTCCAGCAAAAAATAATTGGGGCAATTTGGACATCCATGCAATAGAAGGTAGAATAAGAGCTCTAGTCATGTTACAATTGCTAAAGTGGCAACAACTAATTATCTAGAAACTCAATACAAAGGACCACTGCAGTAACAGATAGGAAAGCAAAAGAAAACATGACATTTTTAGCAGCATACATACTCCAGAACTAAATAAAAGCCAAAAGAAAATAAATCATCATACAAGCACGGCAACGAACATCAAAGAGCGGAGCAAACCTTGTGAAAATTAAACACCAAATCTAGTTCGCAAACATTGCTGAAGAAGTGATCCAATATCTCCACAAACAAATGGATAGACTCCAAATATGCCAACTCATTATCCGTTATGTCAACACACAATGAGAAAAACAATCCAGCGTATCTCCTGTAGATAACCTTGTGTGTACGGAACTGCAAGAAAAATTAAGAACAATTTACCAAAAAAAAACAAGAAGCACCTGAGCGAGAACATGATTGGACAAATTTATAGAAAACACCAGCTGTATAACTTTTGCAATAAATTAAATTCCTTGTGAGGAAAGAGCACCAACAATGTACTTCATAGAGCAAGAAAGAATACTTTGGCCATGAGTATAACCCACATTAGCAATAACAACTACGTGAGCCAAAAAACCAAAGAGGAAGTGAGTTAAAAAAAGTCACTATAATGGTTAAATCAGCAGCCAATGTATTTCTCAAACCATGGAAAACATAGGCCAAACGACAAATTATAAGAGATCATATCGAGGTTATAAGAAGACCAATCCTTCCTTCATTTTCAGATTAAAACTGAAGCTCTGCAAGGATAGATGTGGACTTTGAAACGAGGTATACGTGCTCAATTTCAAGCAAAACACACGGGGTCTATAAAGACTGTTGTTGTTTATGTAAAAAAACAATCCTTAACCCCAGAAAAACCGATGGGGGTCGGCATTAGTCGAGGAGCAGGTAAACTGACACGCACACCCAATTTCAAAAACAAAAAAACCAAGGACAATCCTTAAAATAGTCATTCATAATCATTCCCGTTGAATATTCATTTCAAATCCAAATTTGAAACCAGTTTAGAACTTTTCCATTTTACAACCCATTTTCCATCATCATTGGAGCATGAAGTTGTATAATTGGTGCCAAATTAAAACTATACAAATTACACCCCCATTTTCATCCCCATAGGAGTTAATATAAACAAACTCAAAGCCAAAATCCATATGCAAGCTATCAAATCTATCTTTTTTTTTCAAATTCAGATGCATCCATTACAGCGGGAGAGTTAAACTAACCTCAACGAAATTAGTGAACTTGGGATCTCTGTTCACAACCAACCGATGAACCTACAAACAAAAACCCACGAAATCTTTAACCCTAATTCTTCAAACCACGAGAGAAAAACAAAACCAAGGACAGACAAAATCCAAAATGACGAATTTTACCTCGAATTCGACCTTGTGCTTCTCGGATTCCTCGAGAGGAATGTAGTATTTTGCCAGTCGAGTCTTCCCTTGCCTGTTCTGCAGCAGTATGAACCGGATCTGCCATTCACGAAACAAAAAAGAGAAAAAAACAAAGACAAATTCAAATCCATCAGATACTTAAAAAAGCAGATATTTTCATTTCCTTACGAGAATCAGAGAAAGCGTAATCGAGGGTACCATTTTGGAAAGAAGATCGAACAATTATCAGCAGCGATTGAAGATCATACGAGGAGGAAGCAGGGGAAAAGAACGATCGATTTTTGGTAAAAACCTCAGCAGAGTCGTAGGTCGGAAATTTCCGCAGGGGTGGGTGAAAGATTTGTCTACTTGTGATATACACGGGAGCTGGGTGTGTCCTGTGCTGATGGCCGTTGATGTGCTTCTGTTAGTAGTAAATTTCAGTTCTCTCCCCTCAACTATTCACTTCTTCGTCTAAACTACCCAAAGTACTGACGTGTGATTAATTTTAGCAAATGAGTTAATTTTATTTAATGGAAAACAACCCAAATTACTGAAAAATCAATCTTACTGTTCAATAACGAGAAGTCTGATTGAAGCGGGGCAGGAACCTACTAAAAAAGTTTGCCCATTTATTCTAATATATTTTTGTTATTTTGTTCTTCTTTTTTGAATTTTTGTTATATTTACGTTTTATTTTTTGAATTAATCATTCGTCTCAATGAAAGAAATCTAAGAAGTTAAAAAATAGTATGGCCAAAAGCAAAAATAAGTTTATTAAAAGCGACAAAAATATGGAGTACCGAAATGATACTCCCCCGTCCCCTTTATAGTGTTTAGTTTTTCATTTTGGGATGTCCCTTAATAAGTGCGTGTTTTGAAAAGTTAATGGGTACAAAATTTGTACAATTATCATTTTGCCCTTTTGAAAAGTTATTGGGTAAATAGTTAATGGGTAAAAGTGGAGGATAATTTTGGAAAGTTAAAGTAAAAGTTGATGTGGAAAATGTAAAGTGAAGATAAAGTTGAAGTGAAAAGTGTAATAATGATATTTTTTTAATAAGTTGGATTTACGAAACCACACATTTAAAAGAGGATGGAGAGAGCATTATTTTATCTATAGTGTCGTCTTACACAACTTCGATACGTCCACATTTTCATATTATTTTGATTTATTTTTTGTCTTGACGAACAATTTTGTGAAAGTATACAGTGAAAACTCAACCTAAATGGTCTAATCGATCTCCAAGGGCAGAGCCAGAACATTAATTTACTCTGGGCTAAACTAAAATGTAGTAAACTATTATAAATATAATCCCTATCTATTGAGGGATCCCTCACATTGCATTGGTGCAGACCTCATAGATCGGGATCGAATTTCGATGATCCGAACCGTTCAATGTATTTAAAACGTGTTTTTAGGGGTCCACGTGAGAAACCATAAAATAAAATTGACCGAAAAAGGGCTTGATCCGAGCATCTTTTTCACAAAAATGCATATATTTTAAACACATTGAACCGTTTGAATCATCGAAATTCAATCCCGATCTATGAGGTCCGCACAAAACCGCTGTTGGGTTGGGTTACAAATTAATATGAATTGGGCTAAAAATATTTGGGCTAATATTTTAGCTCTAGACTTTTCTTGTTTTGGGGATGTCACTTGGGCTGGAGCCCAACACAGCCCGCCCTTATCGATCTCTCTTTATTATTAAGTAAAAAGGGTGGGAATGAGCAATCAGCATAACAACCCCTTAGGCGTTACCATGGGGGTTTTTCATCCGTTGTGAGTCAATATTCAATTCGAACTGGAACTAATGCCTGAAAAGGCGAGCCCGTAATGCTGCAGCGAACCAAGAGCCCTCCACACAGTACTTGTTCACAAGACTACTCCCTCCATCGTGCCTTGGGGCCCTCCAGATCCGCTAAACTTAAGACAGTCCAACAACTAATACCTTCACTTTCAAAGAACTAGCTTCACCTTCAAACATACACTGTAACTACTAGTACCAGATTTATCTAGTGAAGTGGACGCGAAGCAAGGAAGCTCCTTGCCTGCCCTCCTTCTACTCTTTCTCTCCTCTCTCTCTCACTCATCAAATTAAAAGCCCATCCTTGTTTCCGGCTTCCGAAACGAAAAAAAATCCATGGAGGGTGGAAACGGGCAAGGTGTGATGAAGATGAAAAGGGCTGAGATAGATACAACGGCGCCGTTCCGGTCTGTTAAGGAGGCTGTTATGCTGTTTGGTGAAAGAGTTCTTGCAGGAGAGGTCTATGCCAACAAGCTCAAAGAGGTAAAAACAAAAAAACCTACTTCACATCTTCAACAATATTACCTAAACTCGATCAGATAATTCTCATTTCTCAGGTAACATATGTGACCAGTTCATGTAAGATATGTTACATGAGATGATTTTCAAATGTCATACTCAATTAGTCTCTTCTCTTAGGTTTCTTCCTCCCGCCCCGCCCAGCTTTCGGTTATGCCACAAACTTGTTTAGCCCATACAAATGTGGTGCACCAACCCCTCTTTCTACGACACATTTGTATGGTTCATCACTTCATCTCCAAAGTATGTGGAGCCCGTACAAATGTGTGGTGAAAAAAGAGTCGAAGCACTATGTGTAAAGGGTCCTGAGACACTGAATAATCTCTTGTATGAAAGGGAAACCCGTTATGTGCATTTGCAAATATATTGATCCACACAATATTTTTTCTTTGGGCTAAAATGACCCCATAATAAGTGGTTCAAATGTTCAACAGTGTGATGCAACTTATTTATCTATTGGATTTTTTATTTTTTTTCATTCTTCAATTTGTTTCTCCGAAGAACAAAGACAACTAGCTAGCTAGATGTAGATTATGAAGTCTAAGCTGAGTTTCCACTAAAAATAACTATTTATATATTGGTCATTTGAAAACACCCCCAAAAGCTGAAATAATAAGCTTAAGGCTTGTAGCCTAGCGGTTATCTCCTGATTCTCTCACAAGCGAGACCAGAGTTTAAGTTTCGGTAGAGGCATTTGGGGTTTAGGGCTATAGATAGCTTCTAGACTCCCTCTGGATTAAATCACTAACTTCCCCGCTAACACCCCCCCCCCCCCCTGATGTACATCGAATGCCAAAAAAAAAAAAAAAACTGTAAAGTTACAAGTTAAAAGATAAATTTTTCTTAGAGGTTGACACTGCTAAAGGGTAAAATCCATTAATTTCTTTTTGAGCTTTTTTCATTGCATTGACTGTTAACTAACTCAAATTAAACGTGCGTGCCACGTAAATCTTGTGTTTTTTAGACTTACAAGCTTAATTCTTTAGTTTATTTCCCCGACCTAATTCCTTTAAAATTCTAGTCTAGTCACATAATGCACGTGCATGTGCGTAAGCATAAAAGCGTGTTTTAAAAACATTTAGGACTAATAAAAATTTGCGGGAATGAAGAGGAGAATTATGTGTACGTATAATCTCTTTTTCCTTTTCTTAATCAGGTATGTAGTAAAGGTACAAACTAACTTACGAATAATAGGAGTAATAGTTTTCTGCAGTTCAAAAAAAAAAAAAAACTTACGAATAATAATAATAATAATATGATGCCAATAGTAAAAGCTTTTGATAGAGAATCAATAGCTTTGGTTTCCCTCAAGGAATACCCATCAATTCACATGCCTTGCTTGCTTTTTAGTTCTTTGGTCATAATTTAGGGAAATGCTACAATATACATCCTTATTTGGGTGTGTATGATACACTCCTTAAAAATGGAATCCGTAGGTGCTGGTGAGCGTATTCGAGTCATCCATCTCGGCAATTGACGGTCCACTTTTCCATGGAAGATCTTCTATGGAAAAATCTGGGCCGTCCAAAACACTTTTGGACGGCTCGGATACGCTCACCAGGAGTGCTCTCTAGGGGGCGCTCACCAGCACCCCCGCTTCCCTAAAAATGTTACGGATCAATTATCTCTTTTGAACTTTGTATAAAATTTACAATATAAAAGTTATGAGACACTAAAAAATGTTACGATTGTCAGGAGGTGGCACAATATAGACTGTACAATAAATATATATGGCACGCACCCTTAATAGGTGTGTATTGAGCCGTTCCCGATAAATTTATAATTTTATAGTATGATAGTTTATTCAATTGCGTATTAATTGGTTTCTAGATGCAGAACAATGAAGGTGAAAATGTTAATAATACAACAGAGTTAGAGGAAACAAAAGAAAACCTCCAAAAGGCAAGAGAAGAAAGCCTTGTGATGGCTACTTGCCTCTCCACCTTACAACAAGAGCTCGAGAGGACGAAACTCGAGCTTCAACAACTCAAGGAACGAGAATCCGAAAAACAAGTGATCATCGAGCCTAAAGAGATCAAACACGTCGACTTCATTAAGGAGTCGACGAGTTTTGATCTCAAATCACGGGGAACAAGAAACGAAGGACCGATTGAGTTCCAGAAGAAGAGATACGTGACATTTGCAAATCCTCCGTCGTTAGCTAGAGTCATGATACCACACGGTGATGACGCAGTTCTGGAAAGGCACCCTTCTCTAAAGAAGAAGAAGAAAAAGAAGCCACTTATTCCACTAATCGGAGGGATTTTTTCTAAGAAGAAATGAAGGTGAATTTCAAGGATCTAAATGCGAAAATTTCATCTTAATTCAATAACCGTAATTTAAATTTTCTTATTTATTTTCTGCATCCAATTTTACATGTACCAATAAGTCCTCAAAATGAAAATGAGAATCCGATAATGTAATAAGGTAAAGTGCAATATTTACCCGATCCCCATGTACCTTCTTTTTTTTTTTTTTTCCTTCTAATTTTTATCTGCTCTGTACAATATTGCATCCTTAATATCTTAGAGATATCCTAAAATTATATTGGACAGTCGGTAATAGCCCTTGGACCAACTCGGTACATGAGTGTGGATTTTGGAACCTTAGTCACTTTTCCCTTTATTAGGTTTGTTCAATTGTCAATCTGTTTATTTGTTGCCACCATTGCTTCCTTAATTTCTAGTTTAAAAATTAATCACAACTTTTGTTAACTAGGTTAGGGTTCGATCAGTTTAAGTTTATTTAATTTTCCTATAAAAAAATCACAAGTCCCCGTGAGTTCAACCTTGTACTTACGTGAATATACATCGATACAGTTTGTGGGTTTGCGAGTACATTAAAATTTCATCACGGCCACTGTAATATAATGCTTTCTCACTTACCAAAAAAAAATACTATAATGCTTTCTCCTGGTCTTTTTTCACTGCAAAATACCAAAACCCAACAGATGTAAACTGGGCTTCATCTTGGAATTTGGGCCTTTAGTATTTCAGGTTCCGTTTCACTTCTAAATAATTGGGCCGAGCACCTGGTATATCCCTCGGGGTGTCACTCAGTTCCTGCCCAGCCCCCAGCCCATCCCATACCTCCCAACCACGGTCCACAATGAAGTTCTTGTTATTTTCTTTTGTCTAGTTATGAGAAATTGTCTCTGTTTAATTAACAAATAGGAGTACAACACTTTTATGCATAATTGTTTAATTATTTTGCAATAAATTAAATTACTTGAGATCTAAGGATGAGTGTGAAAAAATTAAAGAATTACAGTATGCTTTAAGGTACTTTTTGTTTGTTTATAAATATTGTAAATGTGTAGTACTATAATACATTAAATTCATGAGACGGATGGAGTAATGGACAAATATTTTCACACTCAGCTTTTGTAGTTATCCTTTTTTTTTTTCTACTTTATTATGTAAAATCATGCACCAAAGTACCAGTCATTGGGCACCTTTCACAAACGTGTACATAATTATAAAAAGAACAGTAATGCAACTCACACAATTTTAGAACATAACTCCGAAGTTTGTAAACTTTTTGTAATAAGAATATGGAAGTCAAAAAACTAAACATATTTTAGACAAAGAGTAATGCTACGCCCTCTGGGTTACACCCTGCCCAGATGTCCGATACGTGTAGGAGAGAGAAAGTCAGGGAGAGAGAGTGTACACGTATCGGACATCTGAGCAGGGTGTAACCCAGTGTGTAACCTAGAGGGTGTAAACGTAGCATTAATGTTTAGACAAAACAATGCAGAGACACTTATGAACAGTGTGGAGGCCACATATGCTGGTGTTTCAAGCAACTCCACTATTAGTAGAGTGACGGTACTAGGCGTACAAAAATCGTACAAATCAGTTGATTTGAAACCATTCTGGATCTTACATTGATGAATGAATTCATATTTTTCAAAGTTATGTTTACTAGTACCCCGTATAAATGAAGCTCAATTAGATATCGGTAAATGCATCGTGCATTTACTACTTGTTGGGATAACAATATAAATCGGAGTCCTTGTAGTGTCCAAAAGCACCATCCTCTTGTAGTGCCCAATCTGAATGGTCTGTTTGGCAATTAATGGTCCAAATTGTTTTACAGGTAAGACAAGCATCTTACATTTAGAATAATATTTAAAATCTGGATCATTAAAAACACTTTGCGTGCTACAAGGTGTAGTGCATTTGGGTACTACACGGCTCAAATTGGACGCTACAAAAGTGTAGTGCATTTGGGTACAAGTACCCCGAATACAACAATTTAAGGCTCTGCTCCACGAGAAATTTTTCAGTATTGAGCAGATACAACATGGTGCCTTACATGTTATCCATAACGCTCCATCACAGCCGTTCATAATTTTAAATACACTTTTACCGAGTAAGAGTTTATTTAAAATTCAGATTGTCAAAAAGTATTTTGGACAGTCGATATATATATTGAGACGGGTCGGGTACCGCCACGTGATATCCGTTCGGCACTGAAAAATTTCACCCGTTCCACTGAGAGGAAGGGAGGGCCAATCATCAACCTGTCAACGCGTGCTTCTTCCTCCACGCGAATCTCAGATAAATCACCACTTACCCAAACTCAGATTATCAGCTTTCTGACAGCCACGAAGTTTCTCACCCAAAACCATTCCATTTTGGCATATCAATAATACTTAGGTCTTATTCTGCTAACTCAAAAAAAATTAAAAAATTAGCATATTGCTAAAATTGAGGCAGACAGTCTATCACAATACATCACATAAAAAGTCGTGAAAAGCCAAAAAACCAAAAAACTCTCTTAACGGACCACTCAGATTAAATGTCCATCTCCATCATTTCTTTATTAATACACCTGCATACTTACTTACGTAGTACTATGTCTAATCTCGAAGTATTAATAGGAATAGGAACGATATTAATATTCAACGATTATTTAATTATGGCCACAAAAAATTAAACAAAATGTCAGGTATGAGCATTAGATTGGACTCCCCTTGATATAGTATGTCTTATCCATTGCTGGTATCCGTTCACACCAACCTTTCCATAGAGTAATGGGACGACAAGGAACGGGGAGCTTGTAGTGAGCAACTCATTACAGGTGTATAGTGAAAATCTCGGCCGTCCATTCTTGTTTTGGATGGTTTGAATATTACATAAACTGTTCGCGCGAATAGTTATTTAAGATCTGGACCGTTCAAAACACTTTGGACGGCCGAGATTTACTAGAAGACGTAGTGAAGTTCTTCTATAAAAAGAGGAAGCTTGTAAATCATTTGACTCGTTCTCCTTCCATCCCAAAATATTTGTTTGGTCTGTAAAACGATGACCTAAAAATAATTAGTCTTTTAAAGAAAATTTTTAAACTTTTTTTTATAAATTAAAAGTACTCGTTGATATGTAGTAAATTGTTAAAACAATATTGAACTTTTATTAAAAAATTTGTAATTATTTTTAAGTTTCCGTTTTGGGACGGAGGTACGAATTTCCGAAGCACTCGAATGAGATAAGTAATGAATCTGCAAGTGCATATGGTCCCTGCAGATGTGGCCAGGCAATTAAATCGCACAGAGGGAGGCATCATCCTCAACACGAGTAATTATTCCGTGATTTTAGAGCACTGTCGCATAGTATCGCAGCATTCTTATGTATCACATGTTACACCAAACTCCGCAAGAATGTATGGTGGATAAAGTTACTGGGCACGTATTAGTCCCTCAACACTCCCCACATCTCTCTCTCTCTCTCTCTCTCTCTCCATTTGTCCCAAGATGATTCCATGTGCCATTAATAATTTTCCACCATCCTTATTTACCGCGCAATCAATTTTTTCAGGGAAAATTAATAAATTGGTAGGGCAGAGAGTAATCGACCGACAAAAAAATTCAAGGGACAATTTTGAATTGGAAAATACTATTTAAAATCAATCATTATAGAAAGTTCTCTTGACCTTCATTAAAAATTAAACTAAATAGCTGTATCAATAATCCTAGAAAAACGCATCGCGAATGCTAAGAAAATGAAATCGAATATGAATTTAGTAGAACCTAGTATTTTTAATTCTTTTTGGCCAAGTAGTACTACTCCATTATTTATCAAATATCCATTGTGAGACTTCGTCCCCAATCGTCTTTTACTATTATTTTACGCTCTACGAGATATGTCATTCTCTAATAATACATCAACCCAAAAAGTCTTTTCACCATCTACGAGATAGGTCATTCTCTTACAATACATCAATCTAAAAAGCCGAAAAAAGACAACTAAAGAAAATTTGCTAAAACAGACTGTTTTTTGGAACAAGGACCTAAAAAGATGATATCAACACCAAACCCTAGTACCACCATGGGCTCAATGGTCGTGTGCGGGAATGTAGTGCATTTGAAAGCGGTAGATTGGGAGAGTCCGTTGTGCATTTACAAGCTTTTTTGCAAGGGAATTTCAAAAGAACAAAATAACGCGTTAGTCACAGGTATAGGATGCATGCATTACGATTTACGCGTGAGAAAAAAAAAAGCGAACATTATTGTACAAGGTAGACGAAGGAAGTTAAACATTCCTGTTGCATCCCGAAAGGAGATTTTGTAAAGGGATACAAGGAGGAGCGCATACCATTTTGGTGGTAAAGTCAAGTGGCTTCAAATTTTTTTGAAATATCATTTTGGAAATGTTTTTTTTTAAATGTCACTGATTGGACCCCACCATTATGTATCAATATGGAACCAAACCTTCTTTAATTCGAAATTCCACTGTTATTTGTCATCAAAATTGCAACCAAGAATGGTCGTTAAAAATTCCACTAATTCGACAATTTAACCTTTTTTCGTGCATCGAAAAGTATTTTAGATTTGAGGCATTACATGAGCATTCAAATATTTTTTTTCCTTCTTTCCTGCATTGTGTTCTTAAATCAACCACCAACAATTAGTAAGATTGTTGCACTTGTGGGTATCTTGGTGGACGAATTTGTCAAATATTGTCAATGCCAGGTTTTTCTGCCGAATAAAAAGGGTACTTTCGAGGGTCGATTTAGGCATGAATTATACTTGTAAAGGATGTTCCGGCCAGTTTGCGTGAACTCGATTATTTTTTAGATTCTGAAATTAACGACCGGCTAAACCGTCCGATAACTCCAAGGTTTGAGCCTCCGTAGAATTTGAACATGAAACCTCCTGGAGGAACCCCTTATCCCAAATCAAAGGTTTTGTACTCCCAAATTTAGTTGCGCTTGGACTCCGAGCTCAAATTGGAGTTTGTACAAGATCTTCGTTTGGTTTGTAATTTAGAAAATTTGTCTATAAAAGTTTTCAATGTTTCGTCATCCGTTTCTTTTATCTTCAATGATTTTTTTATTTATTTGTTACTTTTTGAATGTATAATTTCCGTACCTCTATTCAAAAAATTTAAAAAATTTGTTAAAATATTAAAAAAAATTGGCTAAAAATGAAAAATTACGCAACTATATGAATTTCTCTGGCCTCTTGTCTGTTATTTGTGTCCACCTTATGTATGGAGTAGTTGACATTCTGCCAACTAAATTTTGTAGAGCCATTATAGGTTAGCCCAGTCGTTCACGTTTGAGTTCTTGGATTAGTCAGAATACACATAAACCGATCTAAATACCCGTCTATATAGAAAGAAATTGTTGATAGGTGGACCCGTATGAGCAGGCAATGATTTCAGTGCAGGCACTCTCAACATCATATAATCCAAAAATCTGAAAATTGTCTTTTATAATGTTCTCAAGGGTACAATTTAATTGCATTTATGCACTTGCAGCAGTTGAGCTAGACCATCAAACAACAAACACATCCACCAAGTGAAACAAAATAAAAATAAAAAAACCTATAAACAAACATATTAATTTGTACAGAGACAGATGTTTTAGCTCTAAGATTAGGTAACCCTGAATTATAAGTTATATAAAATATAGTATAAAAAACTCATAAGGAATTACAAAATACGACAAGCCAAAAAGACAATAAAAACTCACCAAGATTACTATTTAAGTTATACTTTTGTAATTAATCATAAGGAATTAGATTCTCTCCAATCCTTATTTTAGATTGGACGAGACAGTCCAAATCTGGATCGTTAATTAATTATTTGAATTTGCTCAGTGACCAGTAAGAGCACTTTGAGCAAATCAGAATCATTAATTATAGCAATATATGTCCAAATTTGGATTGTCACGTTTAATTCAAAACTTAAATCGGAGATAATCCAAACCCTAATCATAATTTTTTTTTTGGAGAAAACCACTAAGATTCGACAGCTTTGTATATCACTACAAAACAAGGAAGGATAGCCCTCGGATTGAAAACGAACAACTCCTCGAGATTCGAGTACACCCCGGTGGGGCCAGCTACGGAGTCGTATAAGCCGGGAGAGAGTACAACACTGTCCTCCTCCGCCGCCGCATCATCCGCCATGCGCCTCACCCTTCCCGCCACCACGCGACACACGATCATGGCCCTCCGATCGTCGCCGCAGCCGAGGCAGTCGTGGGCCCTGCCGCTGCTGGCAGTGGTTCTCACTCCTTTACCGTCCGATGACGCCTTGCCTTCATAATCAAGAGAGAATTTAGTTTTTGAGTTGGCCAAATTTTTTTTAAAAAGGAGAATAATAGTGAAAATTAAATATTTAACTTGGAGTATAAGATTCTTCCTTAAATAAGAGATCTAAAATAAATAATAAAAAAACAAAGGTACGAACAATATTCCTGGGATGATTATGTCATGCTGTTATCATTTAGACCTTTTATAATTGGAAGATTAGTCATAATTAGTTAGACATGCCATGTGAGACCTATTATTAGATTAAAAAAAAAATCTTAAAAAGATTCTCGATAATTTTGAAATTCGAATATTCGTAAATGGCCAATCTGTAGATTTCATGGGATTACTTACTACGTATTTTTTATGAAATACACTGACTAACAAAATCCATTAAAGAAACCTTTAGAGATTACTATATGAGTACAACTCGTCTGAAATCTTCTACGGAACTTTACCGCGTTACATAAGAAGAGGTCTTTTTCACACCCACATCATAATCGGACTCTTGTCATGGATCTCGTAGAAAAACATTGTCCTTATGTCATCGCAATAAATTAATAATCTTAAGATGATTGAGTTTTGATTAACAAATTACTAATTTTAAAGATAAATGCATTTAGAAAATAACAATAAATTTTCGATGGGCATTATTCTTGGGATATGTTTGGTACTTTGTAAAAACTCTTTGTCATGATTATTGAGGTGGGTTTGGCAAGAACCCATAAATGATCTCGACAGTGTGGTCCCGCATTTCAAAGACTAGGGAGGGTATGTCCGTAAATGGCAACACCACATGCACATCCAATAGCGTACTACAAGCATCGTGTGTGTTTTTTTTTTTCATAATCGGATATCCGGGTCAATTTGCATGCACATCGATTACGTATTACAAGCAACGCATGTTAACTAAAAATTGGTTACTAGAAACAAAAATAAGGAATTGGCTGCCTTTTGATTCATTTATTTCTTCACATGTGAAATATTTAGCTTAAGTGAATAGAGACATTTAAACTTACGTTTGTTTTTAGTTTTCATTTTATAGACGGGACAATTATTTTAGGATGGAAGGAGCACTAGACGGTATAAAAGGACAGGTGCTAAAATCCATTGCCAAAAAATATGGGAAACTCCATATTACCTTGAAATCCATGCTTGATGATCGTGCACACGCCGCATCCAGGTATGGCGCCGCAGAGGCTAGATGAGCCACGCGCGCCCAGCGAGCACGATAGCGTGGTGCAGTGGAAGCGCAACAGCTCGTTGCCGTCGGCGGCGCACCTGGGGTTTTTCTTGGTGTTGGAGGTTGCACGGATCTTCACCGCGTCTCTGCAGTCCTCGAACCGTTGGATCGTCCTTTGGGTGTTGTGGACCTTCAGTATCCGTTCGATCTTGCAGATCGGGCTGTCTTTCTTTAGCCAGCTTGATTTGAAGATTATTTCCACTATGTTCCGACCCGAATCTTCTGGTCCCAGCTCCGAAACTGTCCCATGGAATAAAATTTAATTACACAAACATCCGTATAAAATAGTCTAATGACACACTACACAGCTACTAAAAATTTCTCTTGGTATTTATTCCATTTGCCTGTGGGGTCACATATGATTATGATATTACCTTCATAGTAGGCTTGCTACACTTTATGGGGTTAGGTACATTTTTGGCATCAAGGGGGACAGCTGCAAATGCAATCGAGCACTATAACTTTATGAGAGAATTTTATTTTCAAAAGTCAGTGTCCGGATTAGATTACACGGACCTCGACTAATCTCTTATTCAGTCAAGTTAAAGAAATGTCGTCCATGACTGAACTAAGGCTAGGAGCTCGCAAGAAATTATTCTCTTCCTGCTACCCCGTCAACATCCACGGATCCACCACTAGATGAACAATCTTCCTCCTGTCTATAGAAATTAAACGCGTGAAAGATAATTACTGTACTTTATTTAATGCTCAGGTATCTAAGCAACTTACGAGCACTTCAACTATAGGGGCCAATTTTAGCGTCTACTTGTGGAGAACCCAATTACTCTATCGAAACAAAATCCCGTATAAACTACCCTCAAAGAAAACCTAAGACCTAGAAACATGGTTAGTTGAAAGGTAATCATTGGTCAAGATTACCCATTGACTGAGGAGTAAATTGCAAAGTCAAAAAGGGGAAATTACCTTGAAGAAAGTAGAAATTACCTTAAAGAAAGTAGGAATTAATTAGTAGTAAGAGAATAGACAGAAATTACCAGCATGTCTAACTGCTTGATGAAGCTCCAGACTTTCAATCTTGGGGAAAACCTCTCCACATTCAGGGCAAGCACATACTCTAGTCCTCGGTGATGGATACCTGTGTTCTCAAAAAAATTAAAAATTATTTTAGTACTTCAAAAAAGTTTCCAAAAAACAGAAAAAAAAGAACTGAATAATGCCGTAATTAAAAGAAATTAAATACAAAGACCAAATACAAAAAATTTAAATAAGTTTAAGTGTTAAATGAGCTTGTAAATAAGCATATGTATTGATAATCTGTTATTTTCGAAAACAACCACTAGAAAATTAATACTAAAAATGAAAAAGATACTCCTTCATCCCTAGATATATGTATTTTCCTCCTAAACAAATTTTTGAGTAATGATATGTCCGGACATAGATGTGTCTAGAATCATTTGGTGCACGTGGATTCCAACAATTTATGAGAAGCCCAAATATAATTGACGGTTCTAAACATATCTGCGTCGAAAATCATGTTCTATATTTTTTGCATACAAACCTGCTAGGATCAACGATGGTGTGACATTCGTAACACCCAGACAACTTCCTCAACTGCATGCCTCTAGAACTCGACGACGTCGTATGCACCACTCCACCGCCGCCGTTGGATCTCGACAAAGACCGACTCGACACCGACGACCCATTACCCGCCGTGGCTTTACGGCCGAGCAACCGCGTTTCCTGCCCGACGGTGCTACTCTCCGGCGAGTTATCCGCCCTGTGAACCACCCTCGTGTTCCCGTGAACCACGTCCCGAAAACTGCATATGGAGCCGCACGAACCCAACTTGCCCGAGGCTGCCGTCCCGCCGCCGCGGACGGCTCCGGCGCCGGCGGAGGGCTTGGAGGGGTCGTGGATTTTGGACCCTTCGACCTGCTTGCAAGTGAGTAGGTTCTTGATTTGATCCCACGAGGACGGCGACTTTTGATGGTTTTTGCGCTTACGGTTTAGGTGATGTGGTGTGGATTCCGTAGCGGGCACGAAAGTGAGGAGTGCCATGAAAAGGAGTGAGAGGAAATTGAAGAGAATTGATGGGAGGAATGGAGATCTCTCTTTCATGGAAGAGAGAGAGAGAGGGGGGAATTTGGGGAAGCGTTTTTCCAGTTTTAATGGAGGGATTGGATCGAGGTTGGGTTAATGTGGTGAAGGCCAATGGGGGTGGTGGGTCAATTCTTTCTTTAATTCACTCCAGTTCCATTTGCTTTCTATGCTTTGGCATAATTTTTTTAAGAGTATGCTTTTTGGTTGCTTGAAAGGGTCATTTTAGTCATTACAGCTTTAGGTTTAAGGAGTAAATAAATAGGATATATAGTAGTAACATACTTTGTGGCAGAAACTCCAAGTAAGAGGAAAAATATCCCCGAAAATGAAACCGACGGATATAATTCATTTGGTATTATTTGAATAGTACACCGAGTGAATCACACTCGTCGGTTTTGCTTTCGGAAAATTTCGGGGAGATTGGTTTTGTTTTCGGGAAAATTTTCGGGGAGATTTTTCATGTTCTGTACGAAGCCTCTACTTTTTGGAGAGAAATTACACAAGAAGATTGATTATAGATAGTAGTCGCTCTGTTTTTAACTTTTTATCTTTGACAAGAAGAAATAGTCTCTTTAATATTGTCATTTTCATTTACCTTATGATTTTTACGCAAGACCCAATTGCATTAAATAATCCAGTACATAGCTAAGTGAAAGATTGTGAAAATTTGTAGATTGTATCATTTAGGGAATTGAGGATCCTATAGTGCGGAGCCACACTATAGGGTTGTAGTGCAGTATCTGAGCCGTTGATCGCGCAATGAATGGTTTGTATTTCATCTCGGCAGCTGCATGATCCGAGCCGTCTATTGCCGAGATGAAATCCGAGCTGTTGATCATCAACGGCTTGAATGCTGCATTACAAGGTTGTAGTGTGGCTCCGCACTACAGGATCTTCGTATCCATCATTTAGGGTGGTGTTGTCGCTATAGCGCTTTCTTTAAAACTTGCTACGTCGTCATTTTACTTAATTTGTCTAATCACTGGCATCTGACGACATATATTTACCATCAACAAAAAAAGTCTGATTATGAACGTTAGTCATTCAAAAGTGCCTTATCTTAATTAGAAGTTGAATACACACACCCAATCTCCTATTACATTGTAGCACAAGCATGGGATTGAGCTGCCCTCAATTATTTCGGGCGTTCACTTTCCATTGGTAAATTGCTTCTCTTTTTCAATGGAATGGAAGAAATTTGGGGCTCGAAAAACTTACTATCCAGAACAGATTCCAAGAGGAAGCAAAAGAAAAAGTGCAAGAGCCAAATGGACATCACATAATCCAAGTGAAAGAACTAAAAGTGTAAAACTGACTGCTTATCCACTGCCATGAATTCCCCAGTTGCATCCCCCGTGCCCCATCTCTATCCATTTTATCACTATGTACCTAACCCCCACCTTTTGCTTCTTCATCACATCTTCATTACCTCAAATGTGAGTGATTATTGAGTCTATTTGGGGCACGCCACGTGGTGCCACAGGCCTCTTTTCCACCGCACATTACAATGGGGTTCATACATTTTGACCTTGAGCCCCACCATAGTATGCTGTGAAAAGTGATCTGAGGCACCACACGACGATGCCCTAGGGGCATAGAATAATTTTTCCTTCGAATGCAGACCGCACGGAAAATGCCACATGATCAACACCTTACATGTCTTAAATCTAATATATTATGATTCTGGATTGGAATAGATATTCGGGTTAGTTTTCGCTCGCCTCGAGTAATTTCGAAATCCTGAAGTTAACGACCGGGCAAACCACTGGTGACCTCAGGAGATTCGATCTTGCAATAAAGGATTATCTAGTAAATTACACAAGCAAAACAGAGTTTTTGCGTTTGGGCGCTTTATATCCATTATTTTTTAGCATGTTGTCTTCCAAAAGCTCTACACTTCGTAGCTGGATTTAGGGTTTTTTATGTACACATTTGAATTTGATGTCAGTGAAAAAACTGTATATGTGGGAGTCACATTAATTTAATTCGCATTTCCTTTTTTTAAAAGAAAGTAATTGTACCCTGTTTGGACCAAGTCCAACCATCAACCATGCATTGATGTCCCATCTGGTGTTTACGGTACGGGCTTCATTGTTCTTGGCTAGGCCCTTGGGTGGTTATTGTTTATCCCATTTGGTATTTTAATTTCTTCAACCCGAATCCCTCCCGTCCCCCTCCTTTTTCCTCTGTTAAGATTTCACTAATAAACTAATGCCAATAAAAAATAAAAATAAAACATGCATTGATGTCAAAATGACTGTCAAATTATTTTCTAGCTTGTTACAAGTCCATTTTGGTACCATTGGGATTAAATCCATTTCATTTTCAAATAAAGATCAATTGACCGGCCTGCATGATGAGATAGAGATTTAACAGTACAAAGTTGTCAAATTTGGCATTAAAGTTGGCATGCCAGGCAAACTTGATTTTCCCAAAATTGTACCTTTGACAGTTAATATAGCGGCGAGAACAGGTGAACTTGCTCTTAGTATGGGGCAGACCCAAAAAGAGGTAAGGGGGTCAATTGACCCGCTGGATTAAAATTTTCTATAGATGTGTACGTATATTTCTAGATATTTTGGTAATTTTGTCCGAAGACCCTACACTCATTCACTAGATCTTGCCCCAGACATAATATATTGTAAAACTTTTGTAAATTTTTGACCTCACTGATAGAAAATTCTGCGTCCGCCCCTGCTCTTAGTATCGGAACATAGCAGGCTAGCAGCTAGCACATGATATAGTAGTTGTGGGCATGAAATTGCATTTAGCCAGCGACTCCAATATTGTTCTCATATGTGGAATTGCTTCTGATAGGAAAATGATGGCTCCACCAAACAAATCATGCCATGGGCATTTTTGTCTTTTGATATCACCTAGCATTAAACATGCATATGCTATATATCTACACCATATAATAAAAGAGAGGGTTGTAAAAGAATCATCTGAATTAGATAATCGAAAAAATTTGATCTAATCTTCAAAATTCGCATTCAGAATTTATAGAATTCTGAATACTAAATGAAGTTTGAAAAAAAGTAAGCCTAGAATTACATCCAACTACCGGCAAAAACTCAATTCATATTCAAAGCCACGAGCGCGACACTCGTGCATATCACGAGCCATACCACCTAGTATTATATTATTATGCACCACTGTATCGTACTCGCAAAAAAGCATCTGAATCATAGTGGTTAATTAGAAGTCAGATTTTGGTTCTGCCAACCCTGGCTAAACAAAAGGTATTTGGAAACCCCAACTGATCCTCTACTATCTGATCCTCAACAAAAATATAAAATGCCTAAACTAATAATACAATTAATAAAAAAAAAAACTAATGGTAAATGATTCCCAAAATCTTATAATTAAGGAAAACAGGAGTCCGGGGCCCTATAGCGCTTTAGGGAGCGAGGCCACATGGTTGTAGCTTCTATCGTGACCATCCAACTTAACAATCAATGGTTTAGGTTTGCAGTTGCTCTTTTACCGGTAATAGAGCTTTATTATCGGTAATAGAGCAACTACAAATCCAAACTATTGAAAATATTTTTGGACGGCCAAAATTTGGGGCTACAACCCGCTACAGGGCCCCAAAATCTGGAAAACATGATGTTCATGTGAGTACAACTAAATTTTTTTACTACTTTATTCAAGAATCTTGCACTTCCTATAAGCCTAATACCTAGAACATAAATTTATGCCTCATAGCCTTCAACCATACATCTAATGGCTAGATCATAGGGTCAATGCATTTCCATGTGATCAAAAATAAAAATCCTTAACATTTTTAATTAAAAATCGAGGTGGGTATTTTTTTTTTTTTTTATCTTATTCTTCTAGTTTCGCAGTGTAATTTCTGGTCAAAAGCATATTTAGTACTCCGGTATTTTATTCAAAGAATAAACACTCGCTCTACTTACAATCTACATCTGTCAATTTCAATGTCGATGGAAGAATCTGAAGAATCATATAGTAAGTATGAAACTTATATTTAACTCTTTCTCGAGTTCAAATTCTGGCTCTCGCCTCGGTAGATTTGAAGGGTTTTTTCATTGAATGCCCATCACATGGGCACGAGGTCCTTCACGTGGAAAAGCTAGGAGTAAAATCTAATTAATCCTAGATTGCTAGTAATATACAGAAGCGTAGTTATGTGGATGACATCCCTATTCAATGTATATGAAATTTTTTTGAGGGAAATCTAGGGAGCATTGACTTTTTTGGAGTAGTTATTAACTTAAAAGAAAATGCTAAAGGAAGCCCAGTGAATTTATGTTAAAATTTAAAAAGCGTATTGAAAAACATGAAAAATATATAAAAGTGGTTGAAAATATATTGAAAAGTGTAAAATATTCATTGTGTTTTTTTTTTTTTTACTTATTGAAAGACCAGTGGGATTCTAAATAACAGGACCTTTAACTTATTAAGCATTGACCTTTTTAGGTTACTTACACTGGAGCGTACTTTAGAAGTGTATGATACTTATGGTATACGTATATTTTGCGGCTTATTTGCTATACATTTTTATGGTATTAGTTACGTACTTTTTTTTGTCGAAGTTACGAATATAGATGTACCCAAAACAATTACGCATTTTTTTGGTATTAGTACTATTTTTTTTTTATGTTAATTACACTTTTAGTGGTAATCAAAATTTCTCTCTCCCAAATTTGTTTTTTGAGTGTGTACTGTGGGCTTTGTTAGAGTTTGTCCCATATTAGTTAATTATAACCTCCAAAGCTAGTATATGAGCCTAAGTGGCCTCTCTACTTATTGCCAATTAATTTTGAGTTTGATGCTTTAACATGGTATCAGAGCTAGGCTTTCGGAGGATTTTGGACAAGACTCTCTTCGTTATTTCCCCGTTGTTTGTGCCATAAGTGCACCATGTTTCGTTATGAACCCAATGTTGTGGATCCGTTGTTTACCTCTCCACGGGCAAGTCAGGGTTCGCACATGCGGGGGAGTGTTAGAGTTTGTCCCATATTGGTTAATTATAACCTCAAAAGCTAGTATATGAGCCTGAGCGGCCTCTCTACTCATTGTCAATTAGTTTTGAGTTGGATGCTTTACAGACTTCTTTCACAATACATTGGTGATAAATACAGTTGGAGCTTGTAATCTATAACTCTACATCATGGAGAGAGTTTCCATACTTTCTTTACTAAAAGAAGAGAACTCGATAGTTTTATTAGTCTCTATGAGATCGAGGATCCAAAGAACGGAAAGTCTAGGTACCCAGAATGTGTTGATTTTCAAATTCTGGATAAATTCTACATATATTTTCTGTGTATGTAGGAATACTGTCCAAAGAAATCGAATGCATGCTCCAGTTTTATTTAAATTTTCGAATGCAAGTTGCATGTGTACATTGAGTTTTCCTTGATAGGACTAAGTATTGTTGTGATTGTATTGAGCTTAGGACTGCAATGCACAAAATTTCATTCCTTTTCATTTCAACATACAGGAGTAAAGCATGATTCATTCAATGTCGATTAGACAATTTTCTTTGAATCTCGCTACAAGAAAAATGACTATTCCCGGCATTAGAAAACCTCCGGAAAAAGTCCCAAAACCGCCGGGAAAAGTAGTCCCGGCGGTATAAATGCCAAAAACCACCTGCCGTCCAAACGGTTGTCGGGAAATATTAACGGCGGTAATCTACCACCGGTAATAGTAGTCGACTTTTTCCAAAAATTTTTTTTGTCCCTCGCGAGTTTTGAACCCGGGACCCTTTGCGTGGAGCCCCAACACCTAACCACCCGACTACCCAAACTTTTCGGTTATATTTAGGAAATAAAAATATTTATATTAAAATTTACGTTTTTACCGGCAGCTTTTTTATTACCGCCGGTAATAGATGTTTTTACCGGCAGTTTATAATTACCGCCGGTAAAAGCCACCTTGGTAATAAAACCGTCATTTTTCCGGCGGTATTGATACTTTTACCGCCGGTAAAGGCACATTTTCTTGTAGCGTTTCGACCTCAGGCATTCCAATGTGTATGTGCATGTTCCTGTTTGGCATTCATATGCAGTAGTATTATCTGGTAAAGAACGTCTAGTTGTTACCATCTGCTTTTATAAAGTAACGTGAGCCAAAAACTGCGGTCTAACTTTGGAGAAAAACTTGGGTGCAAAAACTATCTAAAAACATCCATAGCCGGAAAACAGAAAACAGTACCTGTAAACAACAATAATCCTGTCAAATGTAGGTTCTTGGATGGTAATCTTGCCCAGAAGATTGCGAAAACCGAGGAGAAACAATGTCACAAGCAGTAAATATCCATCAGGAATTGAAGTCACCTACTAGAATGTGCAGGTAAATTATCCACTAGAGAATACATGAGCCCTATTGTAACAGAAACGTTTGCCTGGTTTCGTAATTGTGTTAGCAAAGGAAAAAAACAGTGCAAGGTGGCTTCTCTAATTTCCTTCTATATCTCGCACTGAAAATAGTGTGATGCACCACAACAGTGTCCAAGAAACTTGGGAAAACTTGCAATTCAGGTTTATTTTACCGAATAACAAAGCCCTGTAACGGTTGTAGATGCCTGCGAAGTTCCGTTAAAAATCTGGATTTAGGGATGCAAGAAATACAAGTGAATAGCTGGGGTAACAGCTTTTGTATTCTTTAGACCAGAAACCAAAAGCCCAACTCTAAGACTCTCAGTCCATCAAACTGCAAATCAAAGATTCTAAAAAAAAAAAACATGAGTTCCATATTCTCAGGACGGGTCCGTTCGACGTAGAAGTCGTCCTGCTCTGACTCAGAACTAATTTCATCTTTGTTTGGATCTCTCTTGCGTCGTGCACTTGACTTTCTGGAAAAGACACTTTCTACCCTGCAAGCACCATAACCACATCTATGAGCAATAAGTACAACAGATTTGTACTAAAAAAAAAAAAAAGGCTTAGGTCAACAGGAATGCAATAATCATAGTGTACGTACATAACAATGTATAGAGAGATAAAAGAAAAGCCTTCTCTCGAACTCGATGATGTGTAGGTTAGGCAGTTGTAAGGTTTTCTATATTCGGTGGCAGGCAGGGTTAATTAAACTATGCCCCAACCAAGTAAAACTAAGGGTCTCAAAGATTTTCCAATCTTTCTCCGGTCACCTCTGAACTCTGTGCTATAAAATCAGATTTCACAAACATCCGAAAATTCCTGGCACAGAGAGTTAAGCTACAGACCAAACAATGTTGATTATGTCAAAAAACTTCACTCACCTAGTCTTTTCAAAAAATCCATCATATCCACTTTGAACATCTAGATATAGTTGAAAGTTTACATAGATAAGAAACTAACGTTCTCAGAACTATTTTTATGCACCTAGCTTACAAGAATACAAACATCATTCCATATTCTTGTTACATTTAGAATCCCAAGTTCCCCGATAACTTTATTCACAAGGTTTTCCACCTTACCAGCAACTATCTTTTTTTTGCTAGCAAGAAGAAGATATATTGATGAAATCTTGATAAAGGGTACATCAAGATGAAAAGAGAGAAAGAAGAGAGGACTCCAACCAAGGTTGGAGAAAAATATCATGATGGAAAATTTAAAAGAACATTTTCAAAAGAGAGGACTCCAACTATCTTAAAAGAACATTTTCAGCGAAATCATATCCTTTTGATGGAAAATATCATGATCAAAATAGGTTTAATTTCTAGCAAGCCACATAAAACCATGAGGTTTGAGGTTTCTAGTTGCTACTCTGAAACAAATATCTTGTTCAATCCATTGGGTTATAACTCCAAAAATCTAGCTTGACTATGTTTAGAGCATCTAAAACATCTTAGTTTTTTTATTATGAATTTCATGACCAAAAGGGTTCTATTTGTAGCAAGCCCCATTGTCCAAACAATAGCAATAAGACCCAATATTGATAAATAACCCAAGTAATTTTTGAGACATAACATCGAAATGGAAAATGATGCATAATTTCATACCCACTTAAGCAACTTGGACACACGTCATCCACCTGAAATTAGGCTGTCAGTTTCAAGTAAAGTGAAGACACAGTATCAGCTTTAGAACCCAAGGATTCAGCTTCATATGGGAATACTAAAGACCAATGCATCTAAAGTCAAACCAAAACAAAAGGATGTTCACTCCCATTATTCAGCATCCACATGCAAAAGAGAGAGAATTGAACTAAACGAAAACCTCTTTTAATGAATTTCAAAAAAAAAAAAAAACTACATATCCAACATACAAACAAATCACCTGATCAGTTACACAATGTAAAAGCCATAAACTCTCTCAACAGTCAAACAATTCGCAAGATTTGTAAATAAAGAGATGGAAGAAAACCCCCAATATTGGAATGAATTTCATTGAACCTAAAATGTTTGGAAGTCTTATCTATAACAATCAGTACACATGCAAAAGAAAGCACTCTCTATTGATACATATAGATTACGATATTTGTTGACAACATGTTGGGGTTTTTCCCAAGTCAAATGCTATTGAAAAATGTTGATGATTTGTTGTGTGAATCTAATTGGATCAAGTTAATGGGAATAGCTAGAATGGGAGTAAAGCGGGCTGTACATTGTCCAAGGCCATTTGTTGCTTACTCAAGAATCCCAAAGGTCTTTTGTGCTTTTGTATTGTTTTGGACAAGAGAGAAAAAGGAAGAAAACAAAGTGTTGTGTGTGAGAGAGAGAGAAAAGTGAGAGAATATTGTGGGTTTGAGGGAGATAAAAATACAAGTGAGTTTGAGATTGGGTTGGGTTGGGGTATTTTCTTCTCTCATTGTAGTCATACAATATTAGTGGAAATCTTTCTCTCTCCCATGGAGTAGGCATTGGGGCTGAACCACGTAAAATTGCTTGTGTGTTTGTTCTTTGATTACTGTTGCACCAGCGCTGTTTAAAAGGTCTGGTCATAGAGGATAGGAAGAATCAGTTCTTCAATTTCTCTGGTTTCGTAATTTTCACATGGGTAGGGATTAAACTCTCCTTCTACGCCAAAATTGTGGCAAGCATAATCTGCCCGCACATGGTGGAGTGAAATGGTCGAGCGAAAGACTGCCGCTCTTCGCTCTTTATAAGTAAAGGTATTGAAAGTTTGTTTCCAATGCTTTTCTACTTGAAAGTCTGGAAATGGTGGCCAACGGGATGGGATATTTGTAGGAAGTGTTCAGTTAAACATCACCATTATTTCATCTTTCTTCTAGCTACTTCCTTGATTTATCTAATAACTGACGTCATTACTAATGCTAACAAACAAGCCGGATCATGCTCATTAGTCGTTTGTATGCGTCATCAATGAATCACAGACACGGTCCATCTTGAGTTTCGACACACTCATGCCAACAAAAAAATCTTCCAAAAATAAAGCTGGCAATTATTTCTCCTGTCAAAAGAACAAGACATTAAAAAGTGCCTTATCGTAGTTCAATAAACACACTCACAATCCTACTAAAAACTTTAGCCCAAGGATAGGATTGGGCTGCCCTTTATTGTTCTAGGCATTTTACTTCCGGTGGTTGTTCTCCTTTTCATTGGAATGGAAGTACAAGGCAAATGTAGATTACCTGGAATGTGAGTGTTTCGGGTGCTCCAAGCCCCTTTTCCACCTCACATTATGGTGGGTTTCGTACACTTTGTCTTGGGCTGCAGTACAATGTGTGGTGAAACAGGGGCTTGAGGCATTGACACTACAATGTGTGGTGAAACAGGGGCTTGAGGCATTGACAGCGGTGCTTTAGGGGCACAAAATAATTTTTCCTCCAATGCACATCGTATGAAAAACGCCACATGATTAACACCTTACATGTCTTAAATCTAGAATGGTTATTGATTGGAATAAATTTCTGTTGTTGAGAGTATTAGGATGTACTTCTGTTCTTGATGACAGGACATTCAGGTCTACTTGTGGGCGCCTGTGACTAATTCGGGGCTCTGAAATTAAGGACCACCGGTGGCTCCAAGGTTTGGAATGTTTGTCCTATGGCATTTACCCGCCCCACTTTTTGAGGTTGCTGTCTTGCTGCTATCCCCCTGGGAATCCACATCCGATAGACCATTCTCTAATGCTGTAACCAAGTTCTCAAAGAAATTCCGAGTGACACTAGTCAGTCCAGTCAATTTCTTGCGGAAATCATTAAAATCAGCTGGAGGCAGCTCAGGACAAAGGTCATATAGAAGGTAATATTGCAAGTCCTTCTCAGCGCATTGATGAAGCCTTTCTAAAGAAGCCTCGGCATCACCTTGCAAATATTCAAAAAATTGCCTCTTTGCATGTTCCGCCTCTGGTAGATAGTATCCGTAGGCATAGGTCCATTTCAACACTCGCCGACATTCAACTATCTGCAGCCAAGCTTCTGTAATGAACTCGAGTTGTGATTCCGGTTGAGAATATTTGTAACTAAGCTTCTCGCGATGCACGGTTTGCATTTGATGTAAATCCACAAGGGCTTTTTGCCTCGACGAGTGATTGGCAGCCCACCTTTCAAAATAATGAGTGTATCTCTCTACAGACTTCTTGGCCATCTCTCTCCTTCTCTCAATTTCATCATACTCTCCCTCTTGCCTAGCTGCCTCATACCCGTTACATGAATTCATACCGCCCATCCTCCTGCCATGATCTGTCCATGCACCAAGGCATAGCCAGCAGAATTCAAAATTGCAAGGGGGCGTGCATGTCATGTGCATACAACCTAGGTTTTTCTCAATTGGTCTCTTACACTTCGGACAAGGCTTGGAATAAGCTAGTATCCAATTCGTGTTTTCAGATTCTGCGCTGTTTCTCATAACCCACTTGGCCACAGTGCCACAATCTACAGGGCGATGAGCTTCCTCTGTACAATTCCAACAAAAGCCGTAGGAGCATAGGCACAAAACATCGTAATTTGCACTACCACCAACAATAAATTCAACAGCAAACTCACAGCCTGGGGCAGGACACCACTTGGTCTTTCGATTATCTTCGATATAAGAACGTAGAAGGTAACGAGCATATTTCTCCTTATCTTCAACAGAGACCAACAGAGTGATCATATCTTGGCCGATAGCAGCACCACAAGATGGCACGGGGCATCTCAGCATCAAACATCCAGAGCCACCATTGATGGACGTGCTCATGTAAGCTCTCCAGCATACATTACAGAAAGGATGACCACACGCAGCCGAGCTAATCCGATCAATAGGAGTGGATTCGAAACAAATTCCACAAGTCAGTTCTTTGGCATTTGGAAATTGGATAACTGGCTTTTCCAACAAGCCGGCAGCCTTACGGACACCCTCTTCGTCCGCAAACCATGCCTCATTCACAGCACTCACACTCCAATGATATTGACGGAGTAGAATGCTTGCAGCTACTCTAGATATGGAGAGGACTGTGGAAACTGTTGTAATAACATTCTCTTGACGCTGGCGTATATCCGATCCTTGCAAGGCAATATAATTCGTCTGTTGGCTGCGGCTCGCGAGCACATCGACCGAGTCAATCTCCAACTCGTAATCCCCATCACCGCCACCGTCATCGTCGCTGTACTCCACAGCCGTGTCGCTGCTGTAGTAGTAGTTGTCGTCGTCCATCGACTCGGCATCATTCCCATGGTGCATATCGTCTTCATCCATCAAGTGAGAGGAAAAAAACCCTAAAATCAAAATTTGCTACTTTAATGGTCGGATAGCACAGAGAAAGAGCTAATAAATTGAGAACAAAAACCCTAAAATCAAAATTGGCTACTTTTAATGGTCGGATAGCACAGAGAAAGAGCTAATAAATCAGGAAAAAAAACCCTAAAATCAAAATTGGCTACTTTAATGGTCGGATAGCACAGAGAAAGAGGTAATAAATTACTCGAAGAACGATCAGATCACTACAACAACACATGCAGGTATCTAAATAGAACATCGGAGAACAATTTTAATGGTGTTTTGAGGGGCTGACCAAAAAACATGGCAGAACTTTACCTCAAACGCCGGCGTCAAGAAAGCTGGAGTCTTCTTTACCTCTCTCACAGCTTCTCTACTTGTACGCTGGACGAGTGCGAACATAATAAAAGTCTATTTATAGATATAAATTTGGACTCTCTACGCAAATTAGAAATCCTATTTCTTGTATTTCTCGTAATTTATGGAGTAATTCACACCACTAAAAAAATATAATTACACTCACGTCTTTATCTCAATTATAATTCGAACTTCAGGTTATTAACTACTTAAATACCTCCCAAAGATTACAGATACCTCTTGATTATATTAAATTATTGACAATTTTCATGATCAAAATAGGATTTTATAGAAAACTGCGCGGATCAGGCCCTTTCGGATATTTTTTTTTACGAATTCTCGCATTGGACCTTAAAAATACATTTTAAACACATCTACTGGTTCGGATTGTCGAACTTTGATCCGGAAACAAAAATCACGGTCCGGATCGTTTAATCCACGGTTTCAAAATCAAAATCCGTGTCCGAACCACGAGTCACGGTTTTTAAATTTTTGAATCCATGTCCGTACCATTAATACACGGTTAAAATACAAAAAGCACGGATCGGTTGGATTCGGACCGGATACGCGGATCACCAGATTTTTTGTGCAACCCAAGTTCAATCCATTGGGTTATAACTCCGAAAATCTAGCTTGACTCTGTTTAGAACATGTAAAACATTTTCGTTTTTTTTTTTTAATCTAGAATTTCATGAACAAAAGGGTTCTATTTGTAGCAAGCCCCATTGTCCAAACAATAGCAATAAGACCCAAAATTGATCTAACCCATGTACATGTCATCCACCTAAGCACATTGGATACATGTCATCCACCTGAATTTAGGCACTTAAGCACCTTGAAAATGATCCATAATTCCATACCCACTTAAGCACCTTGGATACATGTCATCCACCTGAATTTAGGCTCTTAGTTTCAAGTAAAGTGAAGATACAATATCTATTTTTTCTCCCCGACCCTTAGAATCCATGGATTCAACTTCATATGGGAATCCTAAAGACCAATGCATCTAAAAGCCAAATCAAAGCAAAAGGATGTTCACACTCCTATTATTCAGCATCTACAAGCAAAAGAGAGAGAATTGAATTTAATGAATTTCAAAAAAACTACATATCCAACATACAAACAAATCACCAGATTATTTACACAATGTAAAAGCCATAAACTCTCTCAACATTCAAACAATTCGCAAAATTTGTGAATAAAGAGATGGAGGAAAACCCCCAATAATGGAATGAATTTCATTGAAACTTAAATGTTTGGAAGTCTTATCTATAACAATCAGTACACATGCAAAAAAAAACACTCTCCTTTTATCTCAATTATATTTCAAGCTCCATAGGAGTATTAAATACTGAAATATCTCCTCACGTTTAAATTACAGATATAAATAGCATATGCTACATAAATTATTATCGCACCATTGTGTATTTGGAAAACCAATCTATTCTTCTATCGGTGTTCAAAAAAAAAAATCTATTCTTCTATCAACAACAAATATGTATAATAATGCCTAAAACTAATAGTAGTAAACTTTTAAAAAAAATTAAAACCATTGGTAAATGATTCCCTGAATATTATAATTAAGAAAAACAGGATTTTCATGCGAGTACAACTAATTTTTTTTACTACTTTATTCATGAATCATGCACTTCCTAGCCATAAGCCTAATACCTAAAACATTATTTCTTCCCCGTAGCCTTCAAAATCATAGGGTCGATGCATTTCCATGTGATCAAATTAGTGAACATTTTTCATTAAAAATCGAGGCGGATTTTTTTTTTTCTTCCTTTCTGGTCAAGAGTCGTGGTGTGTTGATACAACAGAAGGTGCTAATCTTCTAGCTTCGTGGTTTAGGTTCGTGTCAAAAGCATATTTATGTTGAACAGTAAGCTGGATTTTCTCAAAGAGAATTTCAATCCCATTATTCTGTCAGAAGCCTCCACAATTTCTGAAGAGAGTCCAAACTCTCTATCTTTGCCAAATGTTTTAATAGATCTGGCAATTGAACAATTACGTTTTCATATTTGACAAGATAGGTCTGGCTAAGAAAAGCCTGAAAAATGCATGTCACCATATATAGTTGAATAATATCAACAGTTGCTATATACTATCTTTTTTATGTACAAAAAATGAATGAATCAACTTCAATTATTTAGCATGCATCCAGAGAAATAGTCAAATGATAATGGCATACAACATTTCCAATGTTTTTAGCCCTTTTTTCAAAACCCGAAGTCATTTTTCGAGCTTGCTACAATGCTATTTTGCCAAATCTTATCAAATTTTTACTATTGTTGCGAAAAAGCCTTACAGCCACTGGAATACCTGAGTCACTCCCGAATAATTGGACCACACATTGGTGAGGCTTGAATCTTCCTACCGCACCATCTGCGACTTTGGTTCAATCTTACTCGGGCCCTCTTCTTTGGAACTACCACTAATCCCCCAAGTGGGCCAACCATTTGGCTTTGTCACTCCTGCAGGATCCCCTGAATTCTGTTTTTTTGTCAACAGCCTAGCCCTTGGCCTCGGCTTCAGATCCCCTGTTACAAGTCTCTGTTCCAAATCTCTGTGCCAAGCCAAAATCGCCCCAGATTAAGCCATTTGTCCACTTCTTCCAACCAACCCTCATCTCTCATTAACATTGTTTGCTACCCTCCGTTAATTAACAAGCCAAAAACTCAGTAAGCCAGAAGCTCCTTCTTCTCCCGCCACTTTCTTTTGCCATGGACATTTATGTTGAACTAGGCAAATAGCATGTTTTTTGAAAGAGACTAATTTTCACAGGAATTTTGTCAAACACAACATATGCATCTTCTAAGGCTAAAGTGTTCCTTGAATAATGATACATAGCCGTAGTCAAGAATTGAGTTTCATTAAACAATCTCATTGCAACAAAGAAGAAAGAAAACAATCTCATTCCCATATATCAGATTAATTGATCAATTCACACTAGATGCTATCTCTTGATATAAGTGGATGCCAAGATTTGGTAGTCAAATAAATTCACGTCTAACAGATACTACTATGTTTTGAGGAAATGGGGGAAGCAATTGGCTGTTTCTGTTTCTCTTTTCTTGGTCTCCTGGGCGAGTGAGCCAGGGTTCTACTTTTTGGCCGGAGAAGAAAGCGGCCATTAATTCACTAACGGAGGGTTGGACTAACGGAGTGTAACAAACAACGTTAAAAGAGAGAGAAGAGTTGGTTGAAAGAAGTGGACAGATGGCTCAATCTGGTGGGATTTTGGCTGGGCACAGAGATTTGGAACAGAGACTTGTAACAGGGGATCTGAAGCCCTTGGCCTCAGTTTACTTTCAAAATACTACAACATCCAGGAGCGCTGACACCTTGTTTGGAAGGGTTTTTGAGAACCGGTTCTCAAAACCCTTGAAAACCCTTGTTGAAAACCCAAATGGGATTTTGAGAATCGGTTCTCAAAACCCTTCAAAAATTAAAAGGGCAGAAAACCCATTGGGGAAACCGAACAAGGGAAGGTTTTCGAACCCGGTTCCGAAAACCCAAACGAAGAAGCCCGAATGTAGAATGTATCCTCTCGTTTTGAACTACTAACCGAATGTAGAATGTTATAGGCATCAATTTCATCCAGCTCATTCATTCGAACCTAACGACAAAAATTCCTTTGGTATTGAATCGTACAAGGCAGACTAAAGCAGAGACTTGTTTTCCCCAACAACAGGAGGCGACTATGCACGACAATCAATCAAAATTATACAGTAGTTTTTTGGCAGCCCTTTCAAAGGAGTTTTGGGGGGTCTGGAGATCGAAATCACAATATTTACACATAAATTACAGCCACGGTTTGCCAACCCATAACACAAATAAAATAAAATCTCAGAGTAACAATACGACCAATGAAATTCCTAACAAAAAAATGTCATTGAGACAATGCCTCTATACCACCAGAATTAAAGTCTCACCATATCAGCTCCTACAGAAGCCAAAATGGGATTCACATGCACACTTGGTTTATAGATCTCTGTCACTTCCGCTACATTATGGAAGTGTCCTTCATTTGGACTGGAATCACTGGTTTGCTCATTTTTCTCCACTTTCCGCTTCTCAGGGTTGAAGGATGCATAGTCCGGATGGCTACGGTTAACAGAAATTGAACTCGATAGTTTTATTAGTCTCTACGAGATCAAGGATCCAAAGAAATCGTACGTATGCTCCAGTTTTATTTAAATTTTCGAATGCAAGTTGCATGTACATTGATTTTTCCTTGATAGCACAAGTATTGTTGTGATTGTGTTGAGCTTACGATTGCAATGCACAAAATTTCAATCCTTTTCATTTCAACATACAGGAGTAAAGCATGATTCATCCAATTTTGATTAGATAATTTTCTTCGACGACCTCAGGCATTCCAATGTGTATATGCATGTTCCTGTTTGGCATTCATATGCTGTAACATTATTTGGTAAAGAACATCTAGTTGTTACCGTCTGCTTTTATAAAGTAATGTGATCCAAAATTTGTGGTCTTAACTTTGAGTAGATATGAGTGAAAATCTCCAAAACTCCTCTTCTTGCTTTACTCTTTTAAATTCTCAAGACCTGGGGACTGAAGGGTTTAAATTCTCTTAAGATCTCAAGTGCTATCAACTCCTTTAGGGCTAGTCTATATGGAGCTTTGCTCCAGCTTTAGTTGGACTTCCACCGCAAGTGGGAAGTGGGATTGGCCCCAGTATTAGACGACATATGTGTAAACTAGCCTAGATACCTAGGTTATCAAAAATAATTAATGGCAGTCAAGCTTCCGACATTAACCGAGTCATTATCACTCTCAACCAACTGAGCTAACACAAGGTTCATGAAAACTAGGAAAATACAGAGCTTAGCTCTTGGCAAATGGAGATTAGTCAAGACCTGGGACTTAAGGTTTTGTTTCCTCCTAATGAGGTATCAGGTTCAAATGTCTCACGTGCAATCAACTCTTTTGAGGCTAGCTCATACAGAGCTTTGTTCCTGCTCTTTTTTTCTTTACGTTCTAAATACATGATTTACATAGCTAAGTGAAAGTTTGTGAAATTTATCATTCAGTGTGGGATGTTGCACTTTCTTTACAATTCACAGTCATTAAGCTAGGATAAGGTAATCTAGCTAGTTCCTTGATTTATCTAATAATAACTGACAACATAACTAATACTACTAACAAACAAGCCGGATCATGCTCATTGGTCATTTGTATGCTTCATCAATGAATTATAGATATGGTCCATGTTGAGTTTCGACACACTCATGTCAACAAAAAATCTTTGAAAAAATAAAGCTGGCTACTATTTCTCTTGTAAATAAGAACAAGACATTCAAAAGTACCTTGTCGTAATTAGTAGTAGTTCAATAAACACACTCACAGTCCTACTAAAAATTTTAGCACAAGGATAGGATTGGGCTACCCTTTATTGTTCCAGGCATTTTACTTTCTGTGGTTGTTCTCCTTTTCAATGGAATGGAAGTATAAGGCAAATTTGGGGCCTATAAAAAAGTTGTAGTGTCCAAAACAGATTCCAAGAGGAAGCAAAAGAAAAAGTGCAAGAGCCAAATGAACAAGTGAAAGAACTAAAAACTACTCCATAAAACTGACTGCTTATCTCCTACCATGCATTCCCATTTGCTTCCTCCAGTGCCCATCTCTACCCATTTCACCTATGTGCCTAACCCCACCACCTTTTGCTACTTCGTCCACATCTTCATTACCTGGAATTTGAGTGATTATTGACTGTTTCGGGTGCTCCAAGCCCCCTTTCCACCTCACATTACGGTGGGGTTCGTACACTTTGTCTTGGGCTCCACTACAATGTGTGGGGAAACAGGGGCTTGAGGCATTGACAGCGGTGCTTTAGGGGCACAAAAATAATTTGTTCCTCCAATGCAGATTGTACGAAAATCCACATGATTAACACCTTACATGTCTTAAATCTAACATGATTATTGATTGGAATAAACTTCAGTTGTTGAGAGTATTAAAATGTACTTCTGTTCTTGACAACCGGATATTCAGGTCTACTTGTAGTTGCCTCGACTAATTTCGGGGCTCCGAAATTAACGACCAGGCAAACCACCAGTGGTTCCAAGGTTTAGAATGTTTGTCCCATCGCGTTTAGCCACCCCACTTTTCAAGGTTGCTGTCTTGCTGCTATCCCCCTGGCAATCCACATCCGATAGGCCATTCTCTAATGCTGCAACCAAGTTCTCAAAGAAATTCCTAGTGATACTAGTCAGGTCAATCAATTTCGTATGGAAATGAATAAAATCAGTTGGAGGCGGTTCAGGACCAAGGTAAGCTTGTACATCCTTCTCAGCGCATTGATGAAGCCTTTCCAACGCAGCCTCGGCATCACCTTGCAAATATTCAAAAAATTGGCTCTTTGCATGTTCAGCCTCAGGTAGCTAGTATCCATACGCATAGGTCCATTTCAACACTCGCCGACATTCAACAATCTGCAGCCAGGCTTCTGTAATGAACTGGAGTTGTGTTTCCGATTCAGATTGTTTGTCACTAAGCTTCTTGAGATGCACGGTTTGCATTTGATGTAAATCCGCAATAGCTTTTTGCCTTGACTTGTGATTGGCAGCCCACCTTTCATAATAATGAGTGTATCTCTCTATAGACTTCTTGGCCATCTCTCTCCTTCTCTCAGTTTCATCATACGCTCCGTCTCGCTTAGCTGCCTCATACCGGTTACATGCAGAGTAATCACCGCCATGATCTTTCCATGCACCAAGGCATAGCCAGCAGAATTCAAAGCGGCAAGGGGGCCTGCATGTCATGTGCATACAACCTAGGTTTTTCTCAATTGGTTTCTTACACTTCGGACAAGGCTTGGAATTAGCTAGTATCCAATTCGTGTTTTCCGATTCTGAACTGTTTTTTATAATCCACTTGGCCACAGTGCCACAATCCACAGGACGATGAGCTTCCTCTGTACAATTCCAACAAAATCCATAGGAGCATCGGCACAAAACATCGTAATTTTCACTACCAACAACAAATTCAACAGCAAACTCACAGCCTGGGGCAGGACACCACTTGGTCTTTCGATTATCTTGATATAAGAACGAAGAAGGTAACCTGCATATTTCTCCTTATCTTCATCAGGGACCAACAGAGTGATCATATCTTGGCCGATTGCAGCACCACAAGATGGATTGGGGCATCTCAGCATCAAACATCCAGGGCCCCCATTGATTGATGTGCTCATGTAAGCTCTCCAGCATAGATTACAGAAAGGATGACCACACGCAGCCGAGCTAATCTGATCAATAGGAGTGGATTCGAAACAAATTCCACAAGTCAATTCTTTGGCATTTGGAAATTGGATAACTGGCCTTTCCAACAACCCGGCAGCCTTACGGACTTCCTCTTCGTCCGCAAACCATGCCTCATTCACATCACCCACACTCCAATGATACTGACGGAGTAGAATGCTTGCAGCTACTCTAGATATGGACAGGACTGTGGAAACACTTGTAATATCATTCTCTTGACGCTGGCGTATATCCGATCCTTGCAAGGCAATATAATTCGTCTGTTGGCTGCGGCTCACAGGCAAATCGTCCGAGTCGACGTCCGAGTCGCAATCCCCATCATCACCACCCCAGTCACCATCATAGTCGCTGCTGTAGTAGTCGTCGTCGTCGTCGTCGTTCAGCGACTCTGCATCATTCGCATCGTGAATATCGTCTTCTGAATCCATCAGGTGAGAGGAAAAAAACCCTAAAATCAAAATTGGCTACTTTAATGGTCGGATAGCACAGAGAAAGAGCTAATAAATGACTCGAAGAACGATGAGATCACTACAACAACACATGCAGGTATTTAAATAGAACATCGGAGATCAATTTTGATGGGGTTTGTGGTGTTTTGAGGGGCTAAACAAAAAAAATGGCGGAACTTTACCTCAACTCCGGCGTCACGAAAGCTGGAGTCTCCTTGTACCTCTCTCACTGCTTCTCTAATTGTACGCTGGATGAGACATGAGTGCGTGACCTAGAGAACACAAATATGTTTATATTTAGGGAATTGATACTACGCTCTTCAAATTGTTAATGTTTTGGAGTGTCATTATCAATCCTTATATGGAATTGATATTAGCACTCCCCTTATTGATATTGTCATTTCCCTTTTGGAGTGTCATTAACAATTTGGGGAGTGCTAATATCATTTTCCTATATTTATAAAGCAAATATTTATAGGGCAACGACAGAGATCTGATGAAAAATAAATTTGGATTCTTTATGCAAATGAGAAATCCTAATCCTGTTAGTATACTTCTTATTACATACCCCCTTCGTCCCAATTTGCTCGATCCTTTTGGGGAATTCAACTTATTAAGTGATGTGAAAACTTTGTATTGTCTTTTCTACTTTGCCCCTAAGTTCGGTTGATATTATTTCGGCCAATTTTGTGGAGCTAATTTTTTATATGAAACTCAAAATGTATGCAATTGAGATCTTGTTTGATAGATATCTGATAAGGATAAACTGACCACCTAGGTCAGATCGGTTAAGGCCAAGACATCCCGACCTCCCATTGGCAGGTCGGGCACAATAAGTGGAGTGTCCAGAGTAGATCGGCGGGCCCCCAACACCGGAAGACCTGAACGACTAAGGTCAGCTCAGTGAATAAAGGACAGATAATCCAGCTCGGGGAGTCAGCTTGGCTGAGGATAATCACCTCAGACCTGACTTTCATGAAGAGTCCAGGTCATATGAGGACTCTAAACCGACTACACCACTTCCTACGGGAGAGATAAGCACGAATATCCCACGGGATAGCCATCAACAGTCCAGATGCTGACAGGAAAGCTTAATCCTAATGGGATTAGGAGTCTTAAGGCAAAAGGGCACCGGTAATGCCAACCAATAAGAGATCAACACGACTTAATCCTACTACAGGTGGGATTCTTCACACTTCATGCCTATATAAACAACCCCCTCTCATAGGAAGCAGGTACGAGACTCTTGCTATAATTTATACAAAGTTCACACCCTTTCTTCCACACGACATATACTGACTTAGGCATCGGAGCGTCCTTGGTTGGCACCACACCGGTGTCCTTTAGTCTCATTTGTTTTGCAGGTCATCGGACGAGCGGCGTCCAAAACTACTTCATCAATATCAATTAGTTTTATTATACAAAAATCATAAAAACCGTTGTAAAATAAAAAATAATGGACAAGCCAATTGAAATGGGGCAGGTACTTTTAAGGGTAAAACTGGAAAGTGACCCTTTTTTATGGATGTTTTTATAAATGAGACTTTTATTCTGGGACATCCCAAAATAGAAAGAGGGTCCAGCATATAGCAATTTGGGACGAAGGGAGTAAAATATAATTCTCACCACTAAAAAAGTATAATTGCACTCACTTCCTTATCCCAATTATAATTCGAACGCAATGTTATAACTACTTAAATACCTCTTGATTAAATTAAATTGCTGACAATTTTCATGATCAAAATAAGGTATTATTTCTAGCTAGCCACCTAAAACCATGAGGTTTGAGGTTTCTAGTCGCTACTTTGAAACAAGTACCTTGTTCAGTCCATTGGGTTGTAACTCCGGAAATTTAGCTTGACTCTGTTTAGAACAGCTAAAACATCTTAGTTTTTTTTTTTAATCAAGAATTTCATGAACAAAAGGGTTCTATTTGTAGCAAGCCCCATTGTCCAAACAATATCAATAAGACCCAAAATTGATTCAACCCAAGTACATTCAAAGACATATCATCGAAATGGATTATGATCCATAATTTCATACCCACTTAAGCACCTTGGATACACGTCATCCACCTGAATTTAGACTCTTATTAGTTTCAAGTAAAGTGAAGTCAGTGAAGATACAGTATCTATTTTCTTCTTGGGCCTAAGAATCTACGGATTCAGCTTCATATGGGAATCCTAAAGACCAATGCATTTAAAAGTCAAAGCAAATGGATGTTCACACTCCCATTATTCAGCATCTATACGCACAAGAGAGAGAATTGAATTTAATGAAAACCTATTTTAATGAATTTCAAAAAAATTACATATCCAACATACAAACAAATCACCAGATTATTGACGCAATGTAAAAGCCATAAACTCTCTCAACATTCAAACAATTCGCAAGATTTGTAAATAAAGAGATGGAGGAAACCCCCCAATATTGGAATGAATTCCATTGAACCTTAAATGTTTGGAAGTCTTATCTATAATAATCATTACACATGCAAAAGAAAAACACTCTCTTTTGATACATACAGATTATGATATTTGTATAAAAAAAAAAAGAGGAATAATGAAGAAATATACTGGGCATTTGAGAACCCAAAACCTTCAGCGATGAAATAACCCATGTGAAGAAAACGAAATCAGAGAAATGGAAGAACCGATTTGTAACTACCCTCAGCTAACCCTTAGCCTAACCACATGGCTCAAAAGGTTAATCTCGAGCTTGTTCGAATTGTCTTATATAATACTCACATTTTCCCTAAGTCACCGATGTGGGACTTCTTGGAATTGGGGTATCACAATCTCCCCACCTTATGATGCAACGTCCTCGTTGCATTGGCCCAGCAACCTTCCCCAATGGCCATGGTGTAACACTTAGTTCTGTATAGCATATTGGTATTTTGATCTTGTAGCTGCTAAGTTAGTAGATAATACAATAGCTTGGAGAGGGGATTCGGCTCTTCAAGATGGCAGCGAAGCACAATTAGATCTTTCAAAAGGAATGTTTGATGCTGGGGATCATATGAAGTTTGGGTTTGCAATGGCTTTCACTGCCACATGTGCACGTTTTTATGGTCATTATCAATAATGATAGAGCCACACATTTTCAACCACACACACAACTGGTTGTGTGTGGTTGAAAGTGTGTGACTCTATCTATCATTATTGGGTCATTATTTCCCTTCTTGCTTTAAAGTTTGTCACATTGCTCTTTTTTTCTTTTGGTTAATTTACTCGAGGCATTTTACTTTCAGTGGTTGTTCTCCTTTTCATTGGAATGGAAGTATTAAGGCAAATTACGGCCTACCAAAAAACATGTATTGTCCAAAACAGATTCCAAGATGAAGCAAAAGAAAAAGTGCGACAGCCAAATGGACATCACATAAATCCCCTTTTCCACCGCACATTACGGTGGGGTCCGAACATTTTGTCTTGGGCTCCACTACAATGTGTGGTGAAGTAGGGGCAAGAGGCATTGACGGCAGTGCTTTAGGGGCACAAAATAATTTTTCCTCCAATGCAAATCGTACGAAAAACGCCACATGAGTAACACCTTACATGTCTTAAACCTAGTATGATTATTGACTAATTCCGATGCTCTGAAATTAACGACCAAGCAAATCACTGACGTTTGGAATGTTTTGTCCTATGACATTTAGCCGCCCCACTTTTCGAGGTTGCTGTCTTGCTGCTATCCCCCTTGCAATCCACATCCGATAGGCCATTCTCTAATGCTGCAACCAAGTTCTCAAAGAAATTCCTAGTGATACTAGTCAGGTCAATCAATTTCGTGTGGAAATTAATAAAATCAGTTGGAGGCGGTTCAGGACCAAGGTAAGCTTGTACGTCCTTCTCAGCGCATTGATGAAGCCTTTCCAAAGCAGCCTCGGCATCACCTTGCAAATATTCAAAAAAATGGCTCTTTGCATGTTCAGCCTCAGGTAGATAGTATCCATACGCATAGGTCCATTTCAACACTCGCCGACATTCAACAATCTGCAGCCAGGCTTCTGTAATGAACTGGAGTTGTGTTTCCGTTTCAGATTGTTTGTCACTAAGCTTCTTGAGATGCACTGTTTGCATTTGATGTAAATCCGCAATGGCTTTTTGCCTTGACTTGTGATTGGCAGCCCACCTTTCATAATAATGAGTGTATCTCTCTATAGACTTCTTGGCCATCTCTCTCCTTCTCTCAGTTTCATCATACGCTCCGTCTCGCTTAGCTGCCTCATACCGGTTACATGCAGAGTAATCACCGCCATGATCTTTCCATGCACCAAGGCATAGCCAGCAGAATTCAAAGCGGCAAGGGGGCCTGCATGTCATGTGCATACAACCTAGGTTTTTCTCAATTGGTTTCTTACACTTCGGACAAGGCTTGGAATTAGCTAGTATCCAATTCGTGTTTTCCGATTCTGAACTGTTTTTTATAATCCACTTGGCCACAGTGCCACAATCCACAGGACGATGAGCTTCCTCTGTACAATTCCAACAAAATCCATAGGAGCATCGGCACAAAACATCGTAATTTTCACTACCAACAACAAATTCAACAGCAAACTCACAGCCTGGGGCAGGACACCACTTGGTTTTTCGATTATCTTCGATATAAGAACGAAGAAGGTAACCTGCATATTTCTCCTTATCTTCATCAGGGACCAACAGTGTGATCATATCTTGGCCGATTGCAGCACCACAAGATGGATCGGGGCATCTCAGCATCAAACATCCAGGGCCCCCATTGATTGATGTGCTCATGTAAGCTCTCCAGCATAGATTACAGAAAGGATGACCACACGCAGCCGAGCTAATCTGATCAAGAGGAGTGGATTCAAAACAAATTCCACAAGTCAGTTCTTTGGCATTTGGAAATTGGATAACTGGCCTTTCCAACAAGCCGGCAGCCTTACGGACTCCCTCTTCGTCCGCAAACCATACCTCATTCACAGCACTCACACTCCAATGATATTGACGGAGTAGAATGCTTGCAGCTACTCTAGATATGGACAGGACTGTGGAAACTGTTGTAATATCATTCTCTTGACGCAGGCGTATATCCGCTCCTTGCAAGGCAATATAATTCTTCTGTTGGCTGCGGCTCGCGAGCACATCGTCCGAGTCAATCTCCAAGTGCTCGTAATCCCCATCATCACCATGGCCGCCGTCATCGTCGCCGCTGTACTCCACAGCCTCGTCGCTGCTGTAGTAGTAATCGTCATCGTCTATCGACTCGGCATCATTCACATCGTGCATATCGTCTTCTGAATCCATCTAGTGAGAGGGGAAAAAACCCCAAAATCAAAATTGGCTACTTTAATAAATTACTCAAAGAACGATCAGATCACTACAACAACATATGCAGGTATCTAAATATACATCGGAGAATATTTTTGATGGGGTTTGTGTTGTTTCGAGGGGCTAGCCCAAAAAAACAAAAACAAACGTAAAACCGTTTACCTCAATTCCGACGACACGAACGGTGGTTGATTTGTTTCTTTGTTGAACTCGACAGACTACGCACTCCTTGGTTCTTCTGTCACAGACTCACAAGCCTCTCTTCTTATGTTTTGAAGGGGCGTGCGAGACCTAGAACATAATAATGAGATATATTTATAGCGTTAGGATAGGGATCTCATGACAAATAAATTTAGGTGTTTTGGGCAAATAAGAAACTCTAATTCTATCAGGATTATAATTCTTACGTCATAAATTGTACTAATCCATAGCACTACACAATTATAATTATACTTGAGTCCTTATCTCAATTTTATTTTAAACTCTATATTATTAAATACTTAAAAATCTCTCAGTATTAAAATTACAGATGACTACAATATATGCTTTGTAAATTATTATTGCACCACTGTGTATCAAATCACGAAAAGCATATGAATCTAGTGGCTAGAAGTAAGATTTTGGTTCGCGATCGGCCAACCCTAGCTAAGAACATCAATATCAGGGTAGAGACCAAACTCCTTCAAAACCTCAAAAATCAGTCTCACCAAACAAACTCACTAATTTGAAGATTTCTTAACTTTGCCACAGTAACTTAACAAATTTGGTGACCTACTGTTCACTCACCAAAAGAGGAGGAAGGAGGGAAGAGTAAAAGTTTGAATAGAGAGTCTGATTCTGTGAGTTTTCGATAAAGTGACTTGCTAAAGTTTGAATAGAAAGTCTGATTTTGTGAATTTTTTGAAAAGTGACTTGCTAAATTATAAAATGTGTTTTTGAGATTAAATTTGATGTGTTTTTTGATGTGCCAGATAACGATGCCCTAAACAAAATGTATTTGGAAACCAAACTAGTCCACTTAGAGCAAGCCCAACAAAGGCTCCACAAATGCCTCTTTTACAAATTTTACCGAGCAAAAACAGCAAATAAAGCCTACAACAGCCTCAACAAATGTCTTCCTAAAGTGCGTATGTGAATAGTAACTTAACAAATACACCCAATTTATTGAGGCACTATTCACCCATCAATTTTTTGTTTATTGTTTCTCTCTCTTCCTGCACCCACCAATTATTTGTTTAGTTTGTTAAATGATTCCCAAAATGTTACTACAATTAAGAAAAACACGATGTTCATGTAAGTACAAGTAAAGTTTTTTTTACTACTTCATTCATGAATCATGCACTTCCTAGCTATAAGAGTAAAAGATAATTTCTTCCCCATAGCCTTCAACTCTACATCTATTTACATCATAGGGTCAACGCCAAGGATTTCCATGTGATAAAAAATTAAAATCCTTATCGTTCTAAATAAAAAATCGTGGTGTGTTGATACAATAGAAGGTGGTAATCTTCTAGCTTCGTCGTGTAGCTTCAGGTCAAAAGCATATTTATCTGTTCAGTATTTTTCAAAAATGCTATGCGAAAAGATGTTTACACCGAACCATACACAGAATATGAGTGTTTTTTAAAAATTGTGTTTGCAAAACATGATTTCATGTTCTCACATTCTATGTATAATTCGGTGTAAATTTCCTTGCGCATAACATTTCTCTTTGAAGAATCATATAATATAGTAAGTATGAAATTTACATTTAGCTCTTTCTCGAGTTCAAATTCTTGCCCTAAATAGATTCGAAGGGTTTTTTTTCATTGAATGCCCATCACATTGGCATGAAGGTCCTTCGCATGGAAAGTTATGAGTAAGATTTGTTGCTTTGGCTAAATAAACAAAAAGGATTTATTTTTTTTGTCCTTATTCATAAAAAAAAATTCGTATTTGTTACTTTTGTATCGATTTTTTATGGTTTAATAGTCCATCTCGATGAGAGGAATACAAAAAGTACAAAATTATGATCAAAAATTTTGAAAAGTTGATTGGATTTTTTTGTCTTTATTCACAAAAAAAAAATAAGTTTTAATAATTTTATACTTTTTAGATTCATCTCATCATGGTGAACCAATAAATAAATAAAAAATCGACACAAATTAAACTAACAAATGCGGAAAAAAATTGAATAAGGACAAACAAATAAATTGGCCAAAGTGTAGTTTGCGGATGACATTTTGTCTTTCAATGAATTGGAGATTTTTTGAAACTACACCTTCAAAAAAAGCTCAAAAAATTGGCTACCTTTTGGTAAGGGCTAGTCCAATGCTTTTGGGCTATATTTACTTGCTTAAAGATGGCTACTACTCCAGTGAAAATTCGAAATTGTAAAAGAAGGATCAAAATCAAATCAGAGCAAAAAGGAAACTTTTCGTCGACAGCAGGGTTCAAACCTGCGCGGGCGAAGCCCAACAGATTTCAAGTCTGTCTCCTTAACCACTCGGACATATCGACGAGTGAAATGAACGCCTAACCCGATTTTCGAACATAATTATTTTATATGTATATTTCACTCTAGGATTTCAGGCATGATTTTGTTTAGGGGTGTCTAAAAAATCTGGTGAATCATGAATCTGGCCCGAACCAAACCGATCCATAAGGTTTGGATTGGATCTAGTGAATTGTGAATCTGGTCTGAACCGAACTTAATTGATCCATACGTTTTGGATTGGATCCTTGGATTAATAGTCCAAACATAGATTCAAAAAATTAGAAAACAGTGATTAATGGTTCAATCAAATTTTCATTTATGAAACAGTGGATTAACCGAATAGGACAGTGAGATATTTATAAATAATACATAAAAATACATATATATGTAATATTTGGAAAGGCAAACGAATTCAGATTTCAATACACATCTCATGGATAACAACACACTTTCACGGATATTATTTTACATTTCTCAATTATCGATACAACTTTTACACATTTTCATCCGCCCTAAGTGCGAAATTTAGCATTTTCCCTATAAATTTATCTATTGTTATAAATTATTTTTAACTATTTTGCTAAATTGTAAAATGCATTCCGGCATAATGCATTCTCTAAGCACACAATAGAGGTGCTATATGAGAGTCTATTTTGAATGTTCTTTTGCATTCTCATTTTCCATTCTGAGAAAAAAAACCTCATCATGATCTGTTTTGATAACTACACCCAAACATCACTCTCTTGCGTAATCCAATTTGAACACATCTTCTAAACACTCTTATAGATAGGGACAAGGGGGTCTTGTGCACAGCACCTGCTGTGCATGGGGCTGCACAGCAGCAACCCCAAATCCTATAGATTAACCATCTGTTTTGCTCATAATCTGTTTGCCACTTTGTATGCAACAACTATTGGGCCAAATCGGTTCTAGATTTTGGTTAGAGTCTGTTTGGGAGCTTATTGTTTTTTTGTATTTTGCATTTTAATTGTGAATTATACACAAACGATCTGAGCCGTTCAATCATCTTAGAATAATTTTATGAGAGGTCTCGAGAGAAATTATCCCAATCGGATGTGTATAAGTGGTTGATCCAAAAACCTCCCGTGTCATTCAAAAATGTTTGAATGAAACAGGAGGTTTTAGGATCAACCGCTCACACAAGTCCGATAAGGCTGATTTCTCGCAAGGCCCCTCGAAAAATTATTCTAAGATGATTGAACGGCTCGGATTGTTTTTTTGGGACCCACAAGTGGGTCCTTGAGACCCATCTATACATGGTCTCTACAAGTCCATCTATACCCCTTGATTAACGCGTGGGAAACCATTCTATTTGACGGTGAGATTGGCATGTCTTTTCTTGACAATAAAGGGCTAAATTGCAGAATTAGTCCTTATAGAATATAGTGTCAACGAGATTATTCTTCGGAGATCATGACTTTAATTCCATTAAATTCAACTCTATATTGGTAGTTTACTAGTTTATTAAATAAGCATGTTTGGTAACTAGGAGGACTTCCAAAATGCAAATAAGCTATAAGGACTAATTCTGTAACTTCATTCAAGTTTAAAACTTTCAAACAATCTTGATTCAAGGAAAACATTAGATTACACTATTGGTTCATCTAACTTCATTCAAGTTTCATTTGGTTCCTTTATTTCAAATTTGTCTTTCTTGTTGTTTTAAATAGTAAAGCCATGTGCAACAGCCTACCTATAGAGGACTTTCCTAGCTATTTTGAATAATAATAAAAAAAAAGCTCCAAGCCTCCAACAGTCTCAATAAAAGGCTAATATTGTCACAATAACTCAACAATTGTGTTGACTTATTATTCACTCTGCAATTATACTCCTCCGTCTAAAATTTCTTGTCCATTTTCGCTATTCAAGATACTTAAAAAAATTGATTATATATAATTTTAAATGTATAATGTTCTATGTATGCAATATAAATCTTATTCGATAGAGCTTAATTATTTCTATTACAATCAAAAAAAATTAAATCATAAAAAAATATTATAAATTGATAAATATAAGCAATTTAAAAGTTACTCGCATGTCAAAAAATAGACAAAATATGAGATGGATATAATATCAAATAATATTTTATTCTCGAATGTATCTGCACTTTCTTACATTATTAAGGTCCCTCCCTCCACTCTATTTTTAAAAGACATAAAATATGTACAGTTTCTAACTAAAAGACATGAAGAGATACCAACATCATTGCACTGTAAATAAATGCTTGAAAAACTTAGTAGTACTTGTCAAAATATATATAGGTGCAGTTTGACTTAGTAAATTTAACTTGGTAATGATCATATTAGAAATGGGTAACGAAAGTGCAATACTACCTAGTTTCCCAAAAGATTTTATCAAAGATAAAATCAAGATTTGATAAATAAAATCTGGCATCTCTACCTCATTTGATAAAACCTTTTGGGAAACTAGGCTAAAACTAACGAAATATGTATGACCAAACTGAAACCTTGCTAAAACAATGGGGACCAATAGCGCAGCGTGTCTTCTTTACCGGACCCAGATCCAACTCATAGACAGCTTTTCTCCCCACGACTCGTCTCTGCGTGCTCATCACTCACATTTTCTCCAAAAACCCATTTCATTCCAACAGAAAAAAAGACGCTAATTTTCATGTCTAAACCCCTAAATTTACTCACAAAATCTACTACATTTCACCCCACACTGCACAATTTGACCAATTACACTACCCTATAAGCCCTTCTACTTTCACAGTTGCTCTTTTGACACAAAATTTCATCTGGGTTTGAGCTAGATCTCGAAGCTTAAAGAACCTCAGCTTAATTGTGTTTGACTTATTCAGTAATTTAGTGAAATGGGTGAGGGCTCAGAGTCTTCAAGATCGGGAGGATTTTGCGGGTGGTTCATTGTTCTGATAGTCTTGGGTGTCATTGCGGCTGCTATTGTAGTCACTGTCAAAGTGAAGAAGAACCATCACTCTGCGCCCCAGTTGGGCCCTGTTCCTGGGCCTCCCGGCCCGGTTGTGCAGAAGTACGGCGATGCTCTCACTCTTGCAATGCAGTTCTTCGAAGTACAGCAATGTAATGTTCTTGGTCTCCACCTTTTCGTTCTGTTGTATCCATTATGCAGATTTCTTTTTGTTCCATATCATTTCCGTACGTCATAATTATCACCAAATAAATTTGCCAAAGATTGGTACATTTTAATAGATCAATGGACATTTAATGTCAGTTTCAGCTTCTCTGTTTTGCTTTTGCTGTTATAATGTCTAGTCAGGCAAGTTGGTTAGGGTCTTCGACGTAGAGGTTTGGTATCTCTTCTAGGTGTAAATTTCTAGGTGCTATCAAGTCTTGTGAGGTTGGTCCATATGAATTTTTGTCCCATTTGTCCCAGCTTTAATTGGCAATACGATGGGATTGGTCCTCATGATTAGTTGATGTGCGCGTAAGCAAACCCAAACACCGGGAGTATAAAACAAATCCTACTCGCTGATGAATTGTTATCATACATCAGTGTATATGTTTTGACTTATGGTTCTTGACTTGTTTGGTTGTCTACTCTTCATTGAATGGTATCTAGTATACTTTGTTTTGCATAATGTTGGTCACTCTATTTAGTGCCAATCCATACTTTTCTTAGTGTTTATTTGTGCTGAGAGGCTGAGATCGGATAACTTAAATTGTGCCCTCACTAAATCCCCAATTGGAAAGACTTGGACTTCAAATGGAGGATATTTGATACTGAATAATTCAATGAGATTGAATAACTTAAATTTAGATTTGATAGTTTGCGCAGGGATTCCACTTTAAGTTTGGGAGCTCAATGATGATGTATTTGAGATATTGAAGTGAAATATGATTTGTCAAGGGTTGTAGTTATACAAAGATCTAGTTTCATATACCACCTACACTTGCCCCTCCTATCTTTATTAGAGGTCAAATACTGTTAGCGCTAAATCAATCACACGCACACAATATAGAATACGAAAACAGTAAAGAAAGAACAACAACAAGATTTTATATGGCCTGATTTGGCAAAAAAAATAAACATGTTTTTTAGTTTTTTGGTTTATGTACTAATAAACCATAAACTCCTTTGGGTAAAAAAAGTGTTTATTTGGTTTATTTGGCGTCCTGGCTCCATCTTAACCGTTGATTTAGAACACGTGTCAGCAAAAAACCAACACTGGTTTTTTTGCCAAAGGAGCCTGGTTTATTGCCCCCAAAAAAACCAAAAAACATGTTTATTTTTTTTTCCCAAATCAGGCATGTTTATGTGGTTCCCCAAAATCCGGGTACGTCCACGGGAGCGAGAGTGAGTTTGTTATTTAATCAAATGTCTGCTAGGGTTTTTACAATAGGTAGTATTTATATTCGTCTACTCCTATTCCAACCCTAATTACACCGTACCATACCACGGGGGGCTTCGCCCCCCGCACCCCCCTCAAACCTTCGGGCCTACAGCTCAGCCCAATAGTTGAACATCTGTGTCAACGGAGCCAAACTAAGTGGACATGAATACTCTTTTTACTACTTAAACTTTGCTTCCATTGCTTTTCTACTTGAAAGTATAGAAATGATGGCCATCTCTGCTTAAATGGGATATTTGTAGGAATTGTTCATTTAGGCATCACCATTATTTCAACTTTCTTCTACACAAATTGACAGTGGATGCGTATTGGTATTTTGATCTTGCAGCTGGTAAGTTGGTAGATAATACAATAGCGTGGAGAGGGGATTCGGCTCTTCAAGATGGCAGCGAAGCACAATTAGATCTTTCAAAAGGAATGTTTGATGCTGGGGATCATATGAAGTTTGGGTTTCCAATGGCTTTCACTGCCACAGTATTGTCATGGACCATCCTCGAATACGGGGATCGGATGAAAACAGTTAATCAGTTAAATCCTGCTCAAGACTCACTCAAGTGGATCACGGACTACCTTATTAATGCTCATCCTTCCGCGGATGTGCTCTATATTCAGGTCATTCTTATCTAATCCCTAGCTTTTATCTTTTGGTGAATCTACATGGGCAGTTGTTTATGGTCATTTTCCCCCCTTCTACTTCACAGTTTGTCACATTGCTCTTTTTTCCTTTATGTTCTAAATACATGATTTTTGAAATATGAATTGACCGAGCTGTATTCTAAAGAGTGTTTTGGCCATGCTTAGGTTTTGTGTAGGTAATTTAATTGTTTAATTTTAGACTCTGTCATAGAACACCAGATTACTTATTTCAGTTTTACCTGAAGTACTTGATGAATCCTTGGAACTTGGAAGTGCTCACAGTATTATTTTCTTTCCTCCCCCGTCAGCATACAGTATATATGTTCATCTTTTTTTGTGTAAAATAGTGATTCCTCAACATGTTAGGATGGGAAGGAAATGCAACTGTTTGAAAACCAATTTCCTTTCTTTACTGCAAATGGGTTGTACTTAGATTGATAGAGTTTGCGAAAACAAGTTTAAGCGGTTATATGTTGATCCCTTGTATGGGAAGAGTAAGCCTGTTGTATTTGTTTCTTCATCACATTTTTGTAATTTGTTTTATTTTGCTTAGGTGGGTGATCCGGATGTAGATCATAAATGCTGGGATAGGCCTGAGGATATGACCGAGGCAAGGCCTCTCACACAGGTGAACACTTCTTCTCCTGGATCAGATGTTGCTGCTGAAACTGCAGCAGCTATGGCATCGGCATCCCTGGTTTTCAAGTCAAGCAACTCCACATATTCAAGCTTGCTTCTACAGCACGCACAAGAATTGTTTACTTTTGCCGATGGAAATAGAGGTTTGTACAGTGAGAGCATTCCGGAAGTTCAGCCCTACTACAATTCAACAGGTTATGGAGATGATCTCTTGTGGGCAGCTACCTGGCTCTATCTTGCTACGGGGAATCAATCATATTTTAACTATGTGACTGGGAAAAACGGAGTAGCTTTTGCTAACTGGGGAAATCCAACCTGGTTTACTTGGGATAACAAGCTTGCAGGAACTCAGGTATATTTAAAGTTCCTGTGAGATGGATTGTAAAGGATAGTACTGGTCCAGTAGATCATTTTTGTGGTCCCAAATTTGTTCACATCCCTTAACATTATGCACTCTTGTATGCTTTTAAGGCTGGTTTTGGATCAAGGATTCAGGCAAAAGAGGAAATTGAAATTTTGAAGGATCAAACTGCTATGAGCCGTTGAACCTTTTAACTTTCCAATTTCCTATTTCTTTTTCTTACCGTAATCCTTCATCCAAATACAGCCTAACTTAAGACAACGTGACCAAATTTTGTAGCGAGTTGTAGATGTTCGAGAATATCATGATTGTCTAAGCCAAGTTCTTTGTTTGAAATTTGTCGAATCTTGAATGAACTTACCACGTTTTGTGTCTGGAGGAAAAACATTGAAAATCTGGTTTTGTAATGACTAATGCTCAATATAGCCTTAGTTTTGGGCTGAGAAACATTAACGAAACTTTTATGCAGGTCTTGTTGTCAAGGGTAAGTTTCTTTGGTGGAAAAGGCTCCTCCAACTCAGGAAATCTCCAGAAATACAGGAAAACAGCTGAGTCTGTCATGTGTGGGCTCCTGCCTAAATCTCCAACAGCCACATCCAGCAGAACAGATAGTAAGCTTATATACCAATGGTGCTTCTCAATTTGAATAATCATTCTTAATTTGAATGATCATGTTACGTAGTAGCTAACAGCCAGCATGTAAAAAGACCCCGTTAGTTCCTGAGACATTAATCCGGCTATTAATGAGTGATGCTAGGACTCACGGAACACAAGCTCAAGTGAAAAAACAGATTCAGATAGCCGACCCCAATTGATTGAGACTTGAATCCTGGTTTTGTTTGATTTGGTACTCCTTCCTCTTTCCCTCTCCTACTTTTCTTGCTTGGTTTCAAAGTCAAGTGCACTGCTGCTGGCATGTTTTAACTCCTTACCACCACTCCTACGCGTGTGCATCCATGCACGCATTTACATAGCCAAACCTTGGTAGATGCATATCAAAAGTAGTGGGCAATTTTCTCTTAGTATCCAAAATGTGTCACATGACTAATTGTATGGGAGAAAAGTAGAAAACCTTATGGTCATCTATCTCAAAAGTATTTTAAAGTCAAAGCTTCTTCATCCCCATTCAGTTTTACTGCATCGCTGAAAGGATAGTAACTATGTAAACGGGGAGTTTTGATTTTACGAAACATATGCAGATGTGATCGTTTGACTGATCATAGGAGTGTCTATTGCAATTGTGTCGAAGTGGCCAAAGCCCAAAATAGTTTGTAGAGGAGGAAGTTGGACTTATAGGGAAACTACAAACATTGAGAAGTATGGGCCTTGAGATTCCGTTGGACTCATCTCACAGGATCTGATTAGTGAAGTTTTCTAGTGGGGGAATGAACGTATGAGTCAAACTGTTCTCAATACGTCTACATTACTTGGGTTTCGAGGCACATCCAACGGGGATATTTAACTGAATTGCTTAATTTTGATCACAGGATCATGACAACTCATGATCAATATAATCTTTTAATGCAGGTGGTTTGATATGGATCAGTGAATGGGACTCTATGCAGTTTCCTGTGGCTTCTGCATTATTAGCTGTGATATACAGTGACTACATGCTCACATCTCGAACCGCAAGTTTCTCCTGCAATGGAGATACATTTGGACCCTCAGATCTCAGAAATTTTGCCATTTCACAGGTATCCTTTTTTATCGACCCTTTTTTCTTATTATTGATTTCGAGGCAAGCTCAAAAAAGAACTAAATATAACCTTGCTCTATTCCTTTCTAGGCTGACTATGTCTTGGGCAATAACCCAATGAAACTGAGCTATCTTGTTGGGTACGGCGACCAATACCCCCAATATGTGCACCATAGGGGAGCCTCGATTCCTGCCAATGCCACAACCGGTTGCAGCAATGGTTTTATTTGGCTCAATTCTACTTCACCCAATCCAAACATTGCGGTTGGTGGGCTCGTGGGAGGCCCTTTCCTCAACGAGACGTTTATTGATTCGCGGAACAACTCAATGCAAGTGGAACCCACCACGTATAACAGTGCCCTTATTGTTGGCCTTCTCTCCGGCTTGGTGACTACATCATCTGTGGTTCAATCTTTCACATAAAGCAGCATGAGTACGTTATTGACAGGATTATAGTGGCAGTTGTATGACTTTTGTATTCCTTTTCAGGATTTGGCTTTGAATAGTCTGGGTTACATGGTGATTTGGTTGGTTCACCCAATGCCTTTTTTTTTTTAATCTTATTAATCACGAATACTTAATTAGGTGCATTTTTTTTTTAGGAAATATCTGATATAATTCTTTGTTGCAATGAATGTTAATTTATATTTATTAGAAAAGCTTTTGGTTGGTGCCAATCACAGGATAATGAAAGATGTTGCAGAAGCTTGTGGGAGCAATGTGGAGCATCTCCTATCAAGCTCTAAAACTTTACTTTAGAGACCAGATGTAACGTATTGATCCCCCATTTAATTTCTTCAACTTTTTGTATTTTTTGGATGAACTCATCATTTTTTTAAGAGATTTGGAAACCAAAATGGAGGTGTGGTTCTCCATATCTCCAAATATGGAGATCCAAATGTAAATTTGGAGACCAAATCTCTAAAAAAGACGATGGGTCCCTCCATAAAGTACTAAAAATTGAAGAAATGAGGAGTTAAAAATCTCCCCTCAATATTTCACATTCGGTCTCCAAATATGGATATTCATGTTGAAAATCATGTTAATCGAATGTTGACAAATGCTTGGTCATAATAGATTTTGTTAGCGCTAAATCAATCAACACGCACACAATAAAGGAATAAAAACAGTAAAGAAATAACGACAGCAAGATTTTACGTGTTTCCCCAAAATCTGGGTACGTCCATGGGAGCAAGAGTGAGTCTATTATTTGATCGAAAGTCTGCTAGGGCTTTTACAATAGGTAGTATTTATAATGTCTACTCCTATTCCAACCTTAATTACACCGTACCATACCGCGGGGGGCAAAGCCTTCCCCCCCCCCAAATCTTCGGGCCTATGGCCCAGCCCAACAGTTGAATCCACGATGGGCCAAATGCTTAGCCTCTCTCACTCCGCTTCGCATCTGGCCTTCATTAGAACTCCCGGTACCTCTCCATATGAGCCACAAGTTCCAACAGATTTGTCACGAAAAAATAGACGGTTATATACGTTAACAATTTACACATCAATATCAATGGTGGATAGCTCGAATTATGAAATATAAGACAGTTGAGACTCATTTTGAATTGCCTACTGCAAAACGAGTGAACAACAACTCGAGTCCAGAAAATGAAAGAAAACAACCTTAGTCCTACATTTCAATACTTTAATCATGTAACCCGAGAAAAAATAATAGATAGGGTCGAGCCTTATGCCCAAAAGGGAACAAATACGAAGGAAATAACAAAATGTTATTTTTACTTCTTTGGGTTCCAGCCACTTAACATTGCAGTCCCCATTGTCCGTGTGCCCTTGTCTACAAAGAACTGCAGCTACTTTGCCTACTGCACCATGAAGAGAGGACCACCCAACACTCCTACTCCCCACCACTACTTTTCTCATTGCTAAATGGCCCTTCTGTTGACTGTTCAATGACAAATGCCTTTCAACTATAAAAAAATATACAGGTACACTGTTGTTGTACACTAAATATATACCAGATTGTGTGGTTTTCATAAGAAGGATCGGAGCCGTTCAAATTATTTAAAAGGGTTCTTGAAAAAAAGAAACAAATTAGCGCATTCACATAAAGCAACATGAGTCTGTTATTGAGAGGATTATAGTGGCAGCTGTATGGATTTTTAATTTCTTTTCAGGATTTGGCTTTGAATAGTCTGGTTTACATGGTGGATTGGTTGGTTCACCCATGCCTCCCTTTTTTTTTTTTAATCTTCTTGATCAAAAATACTTAATTAGGTGCATTATTCAAGGAAATATCTGATATAATTCTTTTTTTAGCAATGAATGTACCAATTTATATTTATTGGAAAAGCGTTTGGTTGGTGCCAATCACAAAATAATGAAAGATGTTGCACAACCTTGAGAAAGCTGAAATTGAATACGGATGGAAACAGCCGAGGGAACCCAGGCCCAGCTAGCTACGACAGAGTATTCAAGGTAGAGAGAGGATACTGGGTTCTTGGTTTTTACGGGAGATTGGAAGACTGCACCAGCCTTGAGGCAGAACTTTGGGGTATCTTCAGGGGCTTGGAGCTGGTTCAAAGTCAAGGCATGGAAGCACTGGAAGTGGACTCGGACTCGACCACAACAATTGCTCTAATCAATGAGGCTCCAAAGCATTCCCCCTGCTCGATTCTGATTAAATAATGCAAGGCGTTGATGGCTAGCACAGGATGCCCGTTGAAGCACATTTACCGTGAGGGTAACAAAGTGGAAGACAGGCTCGCCAACATGGGAGTTGATCAAGAACACAAATGGGTCTCCCACATTTCGCTACCACATGAGGGTGTGGCATTTAAGAGGATGTAACATTTTTAGTTTTCCAATGTACCAAAAAAAAGAAAGATGTTGCACAACCTTGTGGGAGCAATGTGGCTGGTGATCCTGTGTAGGTTTGTGTAACGAGGAAATCAGCATTACAATGGAGAGGGGACCCTTCTTTTTTTTTCCCCACCAAAATGATGGAATCCACTTGTATGATTCAAAATAAGATTCATTGCAGTCTCATTTTGATGCTTAGAGCTAGCGATTTAATTGGTATTGACTTGTAAGTTATTCGTGTTATAACCCATGTTAATCGAATATGATAAGTGCCTATAGTAGATTCGTTGCAAAAGAAATGGACAGTTAAATACGTTAATAGTTTACACATCAATACCAATGATGGATGGCTCGAATTATCAAAATAAGACAGTTGAGAAACATTCTGAATCGCCTACACAAAATGAGTGAACAACAACTTGAGTCCAAAAGATCAACGAAAATAACCCAAGTCCTTTATACCAATACAAAGATCATGTAGCCCAGAACAAACTAGTAAACATAATAGTAGTTAGAGCATCTCCAACAGGGAGCCAAATCCCATGCCATACCCATTTTTGGCTTCCCTCTCATTTTTAGCCTCCACCGGGGAACCATTCATCCTGGCCAAAAAATGGCCGAGCCATTTATCCCGCCATATTTGGCTGAGAAAATGTCTCATGTCATTGTTAGGCAATCTGTATATAACTACGCATAAATAATCAAACGAAAAATAAATTAAACTCATAGGTTGCAAAATTCACGCTAGTGAAGTTTTTGAAACTGGAAGAACGATTCTGAAACGAAATGTTAGGAAAAAATTGATCGTGGCTTGTGTTTTGACACAATTTTCTTAAGATGAATTTCGCCCTCGCTACGGGTTTAACAATGCCCGTCTCCCAGGATACAACGATCTCGCCTTGTAAAAGCAGTTCTACAATCTACAAGTCTATCGAACCAAACTTGAATATTAAACTCTCTCTCAAAAGGAAAAATTGCAGAACAATATGAGGAGTAATGCAGCAGGCAAATTTTTTCCAAGTCCTTGGAACAATGTAAGGGATTTCTTATATAGGCAGGGCTGCTCATTTACAAGAAGTGGTGCTGGCCGATAAGGAAGCCATTGATTGAATTGATGCCGCCCGAAAGGCTTCCTATATACTTCCGAGCAAATACACGTTGCTGCACTAAAGTGGATGTTTGCAACTTATCCCAAGAGTTGCAATTGATTCCCAAGATTCAAAGTATTATAAGAAAATTAATCTTGTGAATCTACTGCCACGTCGCAAGTGGTGGCTAGCTCATGCGGTAGAGCTCTTGGATGTCCCACACTGCATCTCGGGATCGAGTTCCACTCCCCCCTCTCCCATGTAATAGAGTAGGAATGACGAATGACAGAAAAAAAAAAAAGAAAAAAAAAAAGAATCTACTACCACGTCCTCCAGCCCGGTTCTGTGCAATTGTGTGCACGGTAAACAAAACATTTCTAGCTACTCAAAAATGTATTCACTTATACAAATAAATTACGACCACTTCAATGGTTTATATTGGAGACAATTTCCAATTCACTCACAAATATATGCTACTGCAAACCATATTTTTCTAATAGCCATTTGTGTCAAGTGACTCATGTCATAATTTTGTTCCCATTTTCAACTACCCAAACATCAAGAACAACATATATGTAGATCAGAAAGACACACCATTACTGAGAACAACACATAAATAGAGATCCATGTGCAGGCCCTCATGGATATCCCATGCCAAGTCCAGTAATTGGATACTTATTCTGTTCTTCAACTGGGTTTTTCTCTCTTCACTCAAACTTCGAATTACTTGGTTAACTAAGCTGTTAATGACTATTCTCAATATAATTCATTATTTGTTTATCTGTGTGCAATCTCGCTTCCTTTACTATTTTATTTATTGTCTTTTTTTAATTAATTATTTATCTGCACCAAAATAATTTGTTTAGATGCATAGAAAATTAGTTGTGGTGGAAAGTTAGTTGGTTTCTAAAATTTAAGTTACTAAAATCGTGATTATAAAGTGATTAAATAATAGTAATAGGTAAAGTATATAATATATTAGTTGGTAATTTAAAAGTTAGTTGAGAAAATGATTGATGGTAGGTAGAGCTGTTCAAAAAAACCGGTGAACCGTGAATCTGGCCCGGACCGAACCGATCCACATGTTTTGGATTTTAGCCGTGGATTAATGGTTCGGACACAGATTCAAAAAAATAAAAAACCGTGATTCACGGTCTGGACACGGATTTTGATTTTGAAACCGTGGATTAACCGATCCGAACCATGAGATTGTACATAATTTTTTCAAAAAACAAGTATATATATGTATAGATAAATAATTTTACCACTTTTATAAATATTGTCAATTTGATATTTTGATACGAATATGAGGTAACTGCTCCTAAATCCAAAAGAAGACCTACTTCTATTGCGTGGCATCACTTTGATCGTCACTAGGAAAGGCCATGTGAAACTTGATCGTGCTAAATGCAAGTACTGTAGAAGTGACTATAAATGGTTGAGTGGGAATGGAGCCAGTACCTTAAAAAAGCACATGCAAAGGTACTCAAAAGATCCTAAGAATGTTAAAATTAAAAGACAGAAAAGAATAGCATCATATGCACAAGTAAGGGTGAGTTTGGGTTTTTGAATGAGTTGGTATTTTTTTTTTTAGAATAAGTTGAAAATTCGTGGATAAATCCCGAACCGATCCGTGATGCGCGGATCAGATTGGAACCAAACCGTGAGACTTTTGGATCGGATACGGACTTTATTTTCAAAAAACCGTGACTCACGGATTAGGATCGGATTCATGTCAATCCGGACCGTGAGCATCCCTAATGGTAGGTAGTTGAGGAAGAAAGCCAAATTTTGGCATTGATACCACTGGAGTAATTATAGCCAAAAATACTATAGCAAGGTCAAATTTAACTTTGACACCTAAAAATTATCTCCTCGTGTTGAAGGTGCTTCTGGGGTCAAGCCTTTTGATAAAGGAAAATGTTAATGTGTGTCCAATAGGCACACGCTAAGGTTGAAAAATATATTGAAATGTGTGAAAAGTATATAGGAATATGTGACAGTGTATTGAAATGTATAAAAGGTGTATTGGAGTGTGTATTTTATTTGTTTGTTTATGTGCTTAACATTAGCAAGACCCTTTGATAAATAAGTGTGTATAGATTTTTTTGAACAGATCTGTTGTTTTGGACCCTCTCCAGCAGAATAAAAAATTTGCTGAATTGATGGAGCATTTCTCAATATTCAATTTAATTGATATTTAACGGGATACCAATTAATATTATTTTAAAAATATAAACGAATCCGATCATCTGTGTAGACTCCGTAAAGATCCAAAACAACAAATCCGTACGAAGTCTTTACAAAAAAATTGTACTAACAGTACAGTCCCAACTCCCAAAGCCTTTAAGCCTTGTAGTATTAAAAGAAGCAAAAACAAGGAAATAACAACGTGGTCTATGTTTACTTCTTTTGGGTTTCAATCATTTCACCCAAATTCCAAGCCAAGTGATCCCACGACCACTTTGTTACAGTAGTGCCCACTCTCCCGATGGCCTTTATCTACAAAAACATGCAGCTACTGCTACAAAGACCTGCAGCTACTGCACCAGAAAGAGAGGACCACCTCACACTCCAACTCACCCGCCACCACTTTATCACTGCTAAAAAGGCTCATCTGTTCTACTGCTCAATGACAAGTGCCTTTCAACTGCTCTCTTCATCTCAAAAATTTTATTCGGTCCATAAAGCGGATCGGACAAAAATTTTGGGATAGATGGAGTGTAAAAAAAATTCGTGAAGTATGTTAGGTGTACATCATATTGTGCGAATTTAGGGACGAAAATCCATCAAGTCTTTGCGTACTGATATCCGAAATTTTTATGGAGACTCACAAAAAATATGTTTAAATAAATTGAACGGCTTCAATTATTTTTGTAGGACCCAAGATGGGTCTTGCACATTCCGAAGTACATTTGGTGCACAAGTGTACCCATAGTTTTTTTTTTTTCAAATTTAAAAAACAAAACAAAACAAAAGTGTAAGAGGCAAGAAATTAACAGCGTCAATCTCGGCTCCTAATTGAGATCGAATCCTCTTGGAGGGGATCTGTATCCTGCAACACCAACAAACTGTTAGAGCACCTTTGCCCTAGATGGCAAAGGCCCTCCGATGCTTAAGTTAGTACAGCAAACTGGGAGGAAATCAATTGACAATGCGTGTAATCGTGAATTACCGCGTACCTGTTACGTTTGTGGTTTGCTCATATTTATAGGTCTTCATTTGATCGTCAGACGATTCTGTTACCTTGATAGGAGTACTCTTTGTTATGGGTTCTTTTTTTGATAGGGTTCGTCCCTATCGGATAGTTACATCTTTGTGATGCCAATTTCCATATCGAAGGGGTTCAGATGTAATTAACTTACATGTGTGTCTGGAACTCTTGCCGCATTGGGGTCTTTGATCCTATCGTGGGATCTTCTTTCTATCCTTTATCCTCAGGATATCTTGTGCATGTCTTCTCATAAGTGGCTGTTATGGAATCTTTCCTAAATGATGTTTTCCCGCCTTATTTTCTTAAGGCGGCAGCTCTTCGGCTAATTGCTCTTTGGAAGTATGGGACGAGCCGTCATCTGCTCGTCCGAATCAGGTTTAGGGCTTACGTATATCGACTCTGATGTTTTACCACTCAATGAGGCAAATGAGCTGACGTGGTGCTTTCCCCGCATAGTCCTGGGTTGATTTTAGGGTTTTAAGAAAACACTCCTCACAAAAAAAGTAGTATCTAATTTTCATATTTTCCGTATTTATAACCACCCCTCTTATCTTTTCTTTATCTTTTGGATGTGAATTTAAATGACATTTCATATATGTAAAAATAGTGCACGCATACAAGGATAATGTCCGTGAATTCACATGCAAGTTGACCAAAAAAGGGCATCATTATCAGTAAGGGAAGTGTAAAAACCGTTAAGACGAAGACTATTTGTAACTTTAAAAAAAAATAAAAAGACTACTCCCTCTGTCCGGATTTATTAGTTTATTTTGGGAATTCGTGTCACTTTTTAAATGATTATATCTTACAGTATAATTTATAATGTTTTATGTAATTTTAAAAATATTATCTTATAGAAGTAACAGAGATTTATTAAACAAGATTCATATTAGACATATGATTACTTACCAATTTAAAGATATCACTAATTTTTTATCCGGTTGCAATAGAACGAGGGACAAACAAATTCAGACGGAGGGATATTTTGTAACTTTGCTTAATCTTTGACCCATCTTTAACCTTGTCCATTTGTTATCTGGGTTAATTTAGTTCTGGAATTCAATAGTTGCCAATTTTGTAAACAAAGCTCTGGAAGACTGGTTCACCTTCTTCTCCATTGTGTTTTTTTGAGACCTATTTGGTTTGCTGCAGATTTAGGAAGTTGCATCATGTTGATCCCTTGCATTTTTATGTTGTATGTGGCTTTCAAGAAACAGGGCTGTGTTTAAATCTAAATCTCCATCCCCTCACTCAGTTCATCCATTGTTCATGCAAATCACGTCCCGTTCTACAAACTGAATTAAACTGAATAAGTCAGTTGAACTGGCTTATTGAATGTATTTAGGATGATGTGTTGTGAGGTAGTAACTTGTCTTGTAAAGCATAATAAGTTAGTTTTGTGGAACTAACTTCTATAGTCAGCTTATCTCCTACGAGTTCGCATATATACAACTGACCAAAGGGAGTTTCATCTTTAAGAGAATCGAATGGGCCAATAAGCTCTTCAGAAATGCTATCAGTTTTCACTTTCCATGTCTTTGCTCTCTTGAATCTTGATGAACCAGTTTTGGATATCTTTTGTGCCGATGCTTTTAATTTGCAGCTCAAGAAATCTGGTGTGGGAGTATCCTTTAGGCTTTAAGGTTAACTCTAGGCTTGTGGGCTCTAATTTCAGAAAACTCAATTTCTCAAAGGGATTATTGCTACTATATATCACTCCTTTAATTGGGGCAGTGAGTTGGGCTATTAAAAAGGACATGTTGCTTCAGTACTAATGACACTTCTCTTTTTCAAGGACCCGGGTATTGGGCTATTAAAAAGGACATGTTGCTTCAGTACTAATGACACTTCTCTTTTTCAAGGACCCGGGTACTATAGCGTGACCCTATAGTGCACTTTGTAGCTGGCATCTGAGCCGTCAATCTCGGCAATCAATGGTCCAGATATATTTGTTAACTCTTACACCAATAAGAGTACTTCAGCAAATTTGAACAATCGCTGAACCATCGATTGCAGAGATGGACGTATGGCTCGGATACTACACTACAGGTTCCCGATTCCCTTTTTCAACAGCTTAAAAGCATTAAGGCTCAGTTTGGATGGCAGTAATCTCAAAGGGGAATGAGAATATGATTCCTTCTACCCATGATTCCAATGTTTGGAACCGACAGGAACGGGAATATGATGCCAGACTTTTCTGATTCCGACGTTTGACAGAGACAGGAATAGGAATGTGATTCCCGGCGACATAATCAACTAGGAATCACATTCCTAGATTGGGTGGGAATCTGATCGCTCCCTTACCCCATGAGAATCTCAGATTCCTGGCTCATTCACTAAGAAAAGGAAATGTTAAGTTTAATAAATTTCCAAAATAATTATTTCCCGTGTAAGATTACTGAATTAATCCAAACACCATAATGCAATTCCCCTAGGTCCTATTCCTACCCAAGAGAATTCCCATGAATTTGATTCCCTGTAATCATATTCTTATTCCTACTCAAGATTCCGATCATCCAAACAGGAGTTCCCAACGATTGCAATCCCCTTGTTTTTTTTATTTATGCTTTCTTGCTCAATCAGTCCATATTTGCAGTATTTCACTATGTGGTCATTCCAATATTCATCAAGCATCTTTTTGACGAGATTTGCTCCATCTTTCAGGATTCACAAAGAGGCGGATATTACATATCCTTTCGACAACGGATAATTTACTAGATGGATCTTTTAGCTTTGGAAGTTGCCTGATCTTAGTTTTGCTGCTTGTATTAAGTTGTAATTTTTATAGTTCTTGCTATTGGGGCCTGGAATATTTTATTTCTTCTATTGACTATTTTATATATCTATGACGTTCTTCTTTGATGCCGAAAAAAAATAGTTGCTCCTGTTAGTTTCTAACCGAGAACTTACGCTGTCTTTGGCTGGAGAGGTGAGAACGGAGAAGAAAGGGGAGGGATCTCCCTTATTAGTGAGAAAAGAGAAGAAAGAGGAGTGGTATCTCACCCTCCCATCCAAACAACCATCAGAAATCAAACTCTCTCCCTCCTATTCCGGTGACCTATCTCTCTCCGGCGAAACTCCGGCGACTTCAAAACTCAATTTTGATGACAGATCTGGATTCGCCGAGACGAGACAAAGACAACGGTGTATGTACGACGACGATTTGACGAAGGGGTGAACCGCATGGCTGCCGGAAGTCGACGAGCTCTCCCCTTTCTCATGGAATCGCGCCATCCATGGCGAGAAAGGAAAGTGGGCGTTGAAGGGGGTCTGGACTCTCACCCTCTCTCGCCGCTGGTGCCATCCAAATGTGAGAGAGACTGAGTTTTCTCCCCGTTCCTTTTCTTCTCTCTCGAAGTCGCGCAATCCAAAGACAGTGTTAGGAAAATTTTTGTAGTGCATGCTTCTAGAACACTGACACGCAGTATTCCTATAGTCTTTCCCATCACATATTTGTGTCACAAATTTGTGTGTGACTTATTAATGTGGACGGGAAAGGTCGTGGAGCACCACATGGTGATTCCAAAATTGCCTGTTGGAAAGATAGATACAACAATCGTTAAAACTCAACCATTGCGACCCACTAGCGGCTCAAGATTTTTGAAGCGTCACAAAATTAACTATTTTTAACCGGATCGTTGTACAATGAGCTTGTCTAATTGTACTTGTTTGGTACATACTTTTGAACTGAAGCGGGGCCCTGTAAGAGCTAATCCGACCGTTCATCTCGACACCGACGACTCAGATAATCCAAACTCTAAATGATCCTGACCGTTCATTGTTTGGATTAAAATCCGAGCGTTCATTGTCGAGATAGACGGCATGGGCTCACTACAGGCCTTTGAACACACTATTACTACTACTTCAAACAAACTAAATTTATACGAAAAATTGAAATATACAAGAAAAATAGTCACCGACATGGGAAACCAGAAATAACAACAATTAAATCCCAAAAAAGTAAAATAAAAATGCCATGGAATTTTTTTTTCCCACATAATGGACCACAGTAAAAATAAAATTAACTGTGGCGGGACGATTAATTCAGTGGAGCTCACGCGTAGGTGGTCTTGACTTTTGCCTTGGATAGATTGCTAAGCATCTACGGTCATCAATGATCCGGAGAGAATATTGGACGTTGGATTGGGTCAACGGAGGAATTCTGACTTTGAGGTGTAACCCAATTGCTGCTCCATCTCCCAAGTAAGCTTAGATGCCACCCCATAGTGTTTTGGGACATACTCCTACAAACATACCAAATCAATTAAGGGTACATTTCCAAATTGGAAGGAATGCATTAACTAAACATACAAATACACAAAAATACACAGAAAATTAGGGACCCAACTTCCCTGCCATCCAAATCCGGACTAGGGAAATAGTTGCGGCTGCTCATCTCGACAATAATTGTCAACAAATTTAGACCACTAAAAAACAATTTTTTAGTGGTAATTCAAACTGGTACAGCGAGGACCACCTGCCGGAAAAGTCTCTGCCAACTGTCATTGCATTGGATCAGTGGTAATTTTGTTTCTCATAGTACTGTTTTATTCTCTACCTCAACAAATTCGACATGAGTTTTTTTTTTTTTTTTAAAGTAATTATTATTTATAATCGAACTATCAAAGTCGACCAAACATTGGGGTCTAAGAATTTCAATGGAAAAGAGGAATGTTTACTCGTACTTCACTATATTTGGAAAGCCCTTTTAATACATTCTCTCTCCATTTGCTACTCCCAAAAATGCAAGTACGTAATTTTCCTGTCCTTTCCTTTTCGTTGTGCAAATCCATCTGCAAAAATGGCTTCACCTCGTTTCCGTCTTCTATCTTAATGTTCCTCTAAACAAACTTAAATATTGAGGATCATGATTCATGAGTCACTAACTAATAAAAAGGCCACATGGTTTTTTTTATTGAACCAAGCTTCTCTCTCACATAGCGTGTGAATGAAATCGGGAAATTCACCGAGTCTCTTGAGGCCTCGTGTATTCATCATATCTAGACATGGCGTGTTAACTGCACGCGGCTATTATGACTCACCCCCCCACCCCCCAATTGATTTTGGCGGTTTCTAGAATTCATTTCAGAGGTGTGTTCGTGGACCCTGAGAGGCATCCTCTTGCTTAATTTATGATCAATCCTATTTGTATGTTTGGTACCAGAAATTCGAGTTCTCATATTGCTATTCTGATATATGGTTCTTTGTGTGAGAGTCTGCCAAGGTTTTCATCAGAGGTGTGTTCGTGAACCCTGAGAGGCAGACGCCGACGTAACCTACAACATCTTCAGTAAGCAGCGAATCTGTTCTAAGGAAATTGTGTCTAACACATGACGCGGTTCAAGACGTTACTTTGTTTGTATCTCGTTATCTATATTTCGATTCAGTTTCTATAACTTGTAATTTTGTTTTATGTTATAAAGGAAATTGTTCTTTGGAATTTTGATTGCCATATTTTTCTCAACAATTTCTACCTGAATCTTTTATTTCCAGCCGGCCACCTACAAATACAAAATCCAAACAAGACACTACTTTGATGTGCCCTGTGGGCAGCAGATGTGGAAAGAGTAGTTGTATACCTCAAGCTTGGATATGAGTTCATGGGCAGTTGGGGCAGAAATGATAATATGACGAGCTGAGGGGTCTATGAAACCTTCATCGACAGCCTTGTCTATGAAAGACAAAAGTGAGTTGTAATACCCATCCACATTTAATAAACCCACCTGCGACACACAAGTATTCAAAATAACATTATAAACCCCAAGAAATCAATTTAAAAAGTAAATATTCTCTTAGAAGAGAAAATTAATACTAACGAAAAAAATATACCGGTTTATCATGAATTCCCAGTTGAGCCCAAGTGATGACTTCCAAAAGTTCCTCCAATGTTCCATACCCACCTGTGGATGAATTAAATTTTAAGTTTTATGGAATTATACATTATTTGTGTTTATATAAATTTAAATCAGAAAACACATTTTTAGTGTTTCCTCAAACAAGAGTTGTTTTCCGGTGCATAAATAAGTACAAAGAGGGAAAAATATGTACCCGGCAAGGCTATGAATGCATCGGCATGCCGAGCCATTTCGGCCTTTCTTTGGTGCATACCAGATACTGGTCTCACTTCTCCAATAGTCTCACCAGTAAGCTAAAAAAAATTTAAAAAAATGCATCAAATTATGTATTGCTTCTGAAATTTAACACAAATTACAACAAAAGACATACATAACGCGTGATTAAATAGAATTTCCGTTGGATCAAAAAAAGAAAGAAAGCCACAATAGGGATGGATCTAACATATTAATCAAGTGTTAGCTTAATCATCTTAAACAAGCTTTTATCAAGTGAGTGTCCAGGCAAAACTTCAATTTTATGCTACTTCACCTAATAACCCAATATCTAACAAGTTTTTATCAAGCAAACTCTAGTTGAGCTTTATCCGTTTGGTTGTTTTAGGACTCGAGCTCGTTGCATTGTAAGATTGGCCATTTCAGTTCATTTAAGTTACAAATATATTCCACCTCAGATTTCAAAACCGAAACTTCTCACGTGTTATAAGTCTTGTGAGACTCAAATATATGGAGCAAAGTCCCGACATCAATTGAGCCCCTGTTGGTGGATGGAGAGATTAATTTCCTAAAATTTAATCGTGTAAGCTGAGTTCTAAAAAAAGAGAACATATTTGCTCTGCAAAAACATATTTAGTCTATGAATTACAAAATGAGCTATGCATACACTACACACACTTCTACAAGATTAACCAAAAATAGTACTTGGAAACAGATGGATCGATTCAGTTACCTCTCTAGGCATAAGAGTTCTTGGAATCACTCTGCAAAAGAAAGAAGAATGAAAAAAATACACTTAATGAGTAGAGTTTAAGAACAAACTGCCCGCAGGCTGGTCTAGATACCTCTGACCGCCGAACTAAAAAGAGAGGGAGAGAAAGAAGTGGAATACCCTAACACGTGGCGGCCGCCATCGTAGACAGCTTGTGAGACGAGCCCCATCAACCCAACACTGCCTCCTCCATATACCAAGTTGATTTTCCTCTCAACCTGCCCATATTTCTTTTAGTAACGTTTTCATTTAAAATGAAATAACATTATGCAAATTAAACTCTTTGACACGCAACCTTCATTCTGCCAAAATCCTTACTCTCTATTTGACAATTTAAAAAGCATAAAAATAATACTTCACGTTACCCTTACTTGTTCCTAAACAATTCCCTGAACTTCTCATCAATCTCTATCACATCCTCTATTTTAATTCTAGTTGCACCACTTAATCCTATACAAATTTGTTTTTTTTTTAAAAAAAAATGGTATCCAATTTTCCCCTCTTTGGTTGAAATTCTAATTATCTGTTTTGTGAAAAAAAATTCAAATTTTTTTTTTCACAAATAAAGACATATAACAAATTTTGAAAATGCAACAAAACAGACCAGAGCTCCTTTTTTTATTTTTTGAATTGCAAAAAGGTGAGAAGGGACGACCAGCGTAGCAACTCCCTGGGCGTGACCATTGGGGCTCCCGACCCGCTGTGGGATGGAGTCCAGAGCTCCTTGCTCAAGCCATTTTGTGTCACTTAAATTCCTTAATGCTTCTGGGTATTTTCAAAACTTTATTCAATCGATGAAAAAGCCTATTTTAGATCAATTCAACACTATGGGAAATTTCAATTCCATGAAATTGGTAAGAAGAATCACAGAGTGAATTATTGAACAGGGGAAGAAAACAGGGAAGTCAGAAAGACCCAGTTAGGAATTCGCTCCATCTTAAAGTTTCAAGTTCGAAACTTGTTTTCGTAAGGGGATTGTTGGGGCTTTAAATGGAACCCTGCTAGTGAACGGTAAATTGGACTTCGAGGCACTAGCCGAGGTGCATTTAAACTGGCCCGAAGGTCCTAAGTTATGGAAAGATTAGAAAGAAACAAGTAGTAGTATTGGTGGTACCAGTTCTTCACCGAGCTGTATCGCGGCGAGCTGGTAGCTCGGCTTATTACCGGAGCTGCTGCCGCAGAAAACACACACTCGCTTGAATCTTGATTTCATCTGTGGTGGTTGTTGGTGGTAGTTTTCCATTAGAAGGAAGTTTTTATGTCTCCTCTGTTTTTTGCTTCAGTTCGAGAGAGAGAGAGATTGGGGTTGGGTGGGTAGGTTGTTGGTTGGTTATGAGGGTGTTGGTGTATTTTTGTGGAAACAGAAAGGCCAAAATTGATGGAATGAGGGTGAGGGTATGCTGATGCTCCCTTTTTATAAGTGACTCAAGTGTCTATCCATTCACTACTCCTGAGTTCTGGCAAAGGTTTCATTTTTTATTTTTTTTTTATAGACCAATTTTTGTGTGCTAACGCCAAGTCTAATTCCCATACGTGTGTATAAGCGTGAGCGTGAGTGTGAAAGCGTCTTCGAAATATATTAATATCCTATCAAAATTTGCAAAAGCGAGGATTGAGAGCGCGAGTGTGGCGTATTTTGAAGGATTATGTGACTTAAGTGCTATTTGATTTCCAGATGTCCAAGTCAGCTTGCACGTAGCTTAATTAATTTCGGGGCCTTGAAGTTAACGACCGGAGAAAACTTCCAGTGGCCCCCATGATCGTATCCTACTGTATCAAAAATAAATTTATAAGAACTAGGAACTAACCTTATTCAAAGAAATAGTAACCAAGTCCGAGTGTCAATTCGCATGGACAGATTGGCTTAGTTACTAAGACTTCGATTAGCCGAGATTTTCCCACGTCAATCTCGACTTCCTGAATTTGGACTGGCCCAATGCCTACCAGAATGGATGGCCTGTTTCGGCAGAATATGTCTTAGTCGGCTCCGTTTTACAATTTTGCCGTGACTTTTAGTCTTGGGTTTGGGGAGTTCTGGCTCTTTCCTGTATTTTTCGGTGGAATCATTGTATTGCCTTCAGGCCCTTGCTTTAAGCCTGCAGGCGTTTGATATATGAGATTGACATCTATTCAAAAAAAAAAACTAAGACTTCGATTAATTTCTAATTTAATTCGAAAGGAAAAAAGTTTGTTGATTAATTTTTAGAAATTACTTGAATTGTAAGAAAACAAGTAATGGAGAAATATATAGGATTTCAAATCCACCCCGACCATGTACTAATTAGGTTACGTTAGTAGGCATGGACTATCTCATAGAACGGATTGTCTTATTAGTACAACTCATCTTTTTCACGGGCTGTCCAACAGCACGATCCGTTTTACGAGAATAATCTATCTCAATTACCCAAGCACAAATAAAGAAAACCATTGATTAACTACACATTTGAGAGTGCGCACACAAATGCTTAATGAATTGAAAGCATTAAAATCATTCCCTCCAATTGTAATGAAACAAGTTCTAGTTAAACTATAGATTCGAATACAAAACCTAAAACTATACATAAACGAAGTTAATTGGCGGGTGGCTTCATCTTCATCTTCATCTTCATCTTCATCTTCCCCTAGATGGATGTTTAGCCGGACATGAAATCGATGGGTTGCTTGTCTAAAATTTCTCTCCCAATTTTGATGTAAAAACACCTTTAAGTACTTCTAACAAGTTCCAAGCAAACTAGGAAACTCAAAGCCAAACGGGAAATGAAAATTTCTTATCTCGCGCAATATTGTAGTTTTCTAACTAGATTTCCAACCTAATTTGAATCGCCTCAAGCAAAAAGTTATGGTCAAAATACCGAAACTGTTCAACTTGACTCTGAATTTGAGATGGAATCAAATTTTTTGTTCCAAATTAGATTGATGATGATTTCCTTAATTCCAAGTATCCAAGACTTCTAAACCTTCCAAGTCTGTAGTTCACTCTTTATTTCTCACTCATGCTTTCCTAAAATTGCACTGGTCCGTCCTTATTTCCTTAAAGCTCCAAATTAATGCCAGCAAACGGCTCCGATTATCTATAATCACAAAAATCCAAAGCAAGTCAGGTAACATGTGTTAAGAACTTATAACAAGTATAAATTAAGGGGCTTTCATGTATACAATTCGGCACTTATCACCCCACAATGTAAAAGCTTGGTTTTGTAAACATACGAGCTTCACAAAAATATTCGAACTTGATTGGTTTATCTTACAAATCGATATGGACAAGCTTTTACGAAATAAGCTAATCCCAACCTTTGGTCCTTAACTTCACAGGAATTCCTAAATTTGGACTAACTTTTTTGGAGCTTATTGACACGGTCTGACCTTAATTTCACAAGAATTCCTACATTGGAGCAACTTTTTTGGAGCTTATATGTCACGGTCTTTTTGGTTGTTTTTTCTTAATCGTTATAAGATTCGTGTCAAATTTTTACATCATATTTTTCATCTCGAGGAGGGGATCATCGAAAAAGTATTAAAAAAAAAATATAAGCCAAAATTGAAAAAAAAATCATATACTATGACAAAAAGCCCCCAAAAGTCGGCTTTTTAGGGTCTTTTGGTGTTTTATATGAACTTTTACCCATAAAATTTTGCTTTATATTTTTATACTTTGTAATATATTGACAGATTATGTTTGTTTTCAATCTTTCAAGACATACCCCATTAATCGAAGATTAAATACGTATTGTTATTTTATTTTTGTTGGAACTCAACCCATATGAGCAGAACAGTGAAATCTCACTTTCACAGCAGATAGCAAGCTCATGGGCCATGGAATATGGACCAAACAGGATTAAATTGCTTCCACCCACATAGAATCTAAACCCCAACTGTTTGGCTGGTGGAGAAAGGAGAGGATAAGGACCTTCCGGGTATAAGCAGTGGCGGACACAGGATTATAAATTTGGCCTGATTTATGGAGACCAGTACTATTCAATAGTTTTATAAAATAAATATATATATTTATATAAATATATATAGGGAAATGATTTCCACACCCCCCTTTTATCCCCATACACTCCATTTTTGTCTTTATTCAACTTGAAATTACCAAATTGCCCCTCATATGGAAAATGTGACTCTTGAAGTAAGGGTAATTTGGTAATTTCAGGTTGAATAAAGACAAAAAGGGAGTGTGTGGAGATAAAATTGGGGGTGTGGAAATCATTTCCCTATATATATATAAGTGATAATGATCTCCTAAGGACTACCTTAGTCAAATAAAATGCGGACCTACCATTTTTCGATCGAATTTTGATGATCCGAACCGTTCAATGTGTTTAAAACGCATTTTTAAGGGTACCCGCGAGGAATCACAAAAACAAATGACCGGGAAGGGCTTCATCCGAGCAGGTTTTCACACAGGCCGTAGATAAAGTTTTATGAAAAAGTGCTCGGATGAAGCCCTTCCCGGTCATTTGT